>JARVKF010000235.1:383957-433038 GCA_039778275.1 Seiridium unicorne
TCGTCCGGGTTTTGTGTTTATGGGGACAACTCTTTTGGTTGGGGTGCCTAAAAATAACAATTGTGTTTTTCACCGCCTGGGGTTCGGGCCCGGGGTTTTTTTTTTTTTTCCCTTTTTTTTTTTTTTTTTTTTTTTTTTTTTTTTTTTTCGATTCGATATTTCTCGCGTCCTCCCTCCCTACTAAGAGAATCTTTTGGTGGCTTGATTTCGATAAGCTTATTATACTTAGTAACAAAGATTATAGATTAAGGAAAACGCATGTCGACGACAAGATTTATGCTCTCTTTCTATCTGAGTTAGTCTACTTTCAGATCTATCTTTAATACAGCAAATCATATGTTTGTCGATACGCCAGCATAATTACACGAAATCCAACAATTCCATTGCATTTAATCCTGTATCGTTCTCATCTAATTTCGTTATTTTAAGATGGATATCAATATATCCATCCTTATTTCTCGTATAGAGAGATTCACTTCAGAAGACCCCAGGAATATTCAGTTAATATGGCGGTGCTGTTTAACTTGAATACATAAAACGAAGCACCATCAATTGCATTGAATCTTTCAAGTCAAGCAGTCTCACGTCCACACACAACAACATGAGGTGTTTCGTAACCCAGGGGGAAAAACGAACAATTTCATTTCATTTATTGCGTATACAGTTACAAGCAGACCCAAAGCCATTGCGGGGCCAATGATACCCTTGGCAACATCCGAGTACGCCGGCTATTAAACTATGCCTTTTTTTCCCCCCTACTCAAAATACATAGGAAGGAGCAGATGTCCCCACTGCTACTTCTGACTAGCAGGCAAATGCTGTCGCTTGTTGAAGAGATCCCGTCCCGTAATTACCCGCCCGAAAGGTGACTTGGCCTTGGCTAGACTCGTCATCTTTCGTCAAGGAGAGGCAGGCGTTGGAAGATCCTCGGCAACATTATTGGGAACATTTTATTTGTCCTTGCGAGTTCCGGCAGGGGCTTGTGTAGCACCATATTTCTCAGTGAGGTCGTGGTACTCGCGCTGTAGTCCCTCAGACTGCTTCTTGAGTGTCTCAATGTCCTGGTCTCTCTTCTTGATTTCCTTGTTGAGGCGTGAAATCTCGCCGGGCTCGCCGGCAGCCGCCAATTTGGCACTCTGCTTGGTGTTCTTATCGGTACCCTCGTACTGCTTGAGTTTCTCTTCGAGGCGGAGGACTTCGAGGATCATGATGTACGTGCGGTTGAGGATCAGGGAGAGGAAGAGGGTGAATCCGCAGAGGTACATGTTGCGCTGGGAGTAGAACTTGCGGGCCTGGACCTCGAGACGTTCATGTCCCATAACAGCGCTGTTGTTGATGGTGAGTATAGGGTATGGAAAACAAGGGAAGTGGGGTTCAAAGAGGCACTCACGCATTGCCCTTGCTGCCGTCGGTCGCTTGGGCCAACTCTACCTGGACGCGGTAGACACGGTTGACACTGTCGACGAACAGGATCAAAATGAAGATGAAGGTTATCTTCAGCCCGTGTTGTAATTTCGCTATAATGGGATTTTCGGAGATGAAGCTAGAGACAAAATGTCAGCATCGTCTGGCATGGCACAGGGACCGGTGGGTGACGTACGTGAAGATCCTGCGGCGCAGCGAGAAGGGCATGGGAATGACCAGAAGCATGAACAATGCCATTTCCGTCACGAGGAGGAGGAAAACCTGGTCGAGGATGGTCAGCAAGTCAAACACGGCGGCAGCGTGTATGGTGCTGCCCTCGGGCAGTCGCGTGCACTCACGAGGGTGTAGTAGAGCGTCATGTTGGCGGTATTTCAATTGGGAGTTGTTGAAATGGGTTTTCACTTCAAAGTAGAGATCTGAAAGACAGAATTGATTACAGAGGTCGTCGCGTGCTGAGCAGGGAGGGAGGAATTTGTGTGTTCCGGGGGCCTTTTTATGGGAGAAGTCAAAAGGTGGCCTGTCGAGGTGCCGGAGTTTCCTTGGCTACGTAACTGTCGTGGTGAGGTGGGCTGCAGCTGGCCCGTAGCTCTTTCGAGTCAACAACGTCATACGTGGCTGGAGCTCACCCCAATGCACAGCGTGGCGCACGGCGCTAGCCCGAATCACTCGGCAGCGTTGTCTTCTCTACACCAATTCGGCATACAATCGGTCGACTCTGACTATTTAGTCATAATCACATACTACTAAGAGCCTCCAAATAACCCTATGCTTTCTGTGCTCTTCCGTCGAGGATCCGTATTCGTGGTCGAGGACCCAGGACTTCCCTTGTGGTATGCGACTTATCGGCACATTTTCATGGACCTGGCGCCTGCCTAGCCGCAGCCTAGTCGGGTGCTAAAGCACGACTCGGCAGCTGAAGTCCGCTCTGGCTTCTTCCGCACATAGGCCGTTGCAATTCCAGCCGGTCTCCTAATTCCACACGATGCCACAAATGATTATCTGTGACATTTACGTTACGATAAATGCTCCTCACTATGCAACCGGTATGCCACTCAAGGCAACTTTGCATACAGGAGTGCCCCCGCTGTCCAGCGGGAGATTAGAACCCCGGCCCCGGATCAGAGCACCGATATGATGTCCGTCATGTCTACCTCATCACCATCACAAAATGGAGCCCGTGAGATTAGAACGATTGCAAACCAAAACCTGGAGGGCAACCGGGAGCGCGCAACCTAAACCACTCGAGGGTTGCATACGAAGTTGCTCAATCGTAAAGTCTGAGCTTGTAGACCATGGACTGAGTAGCTTTACAGCGTGTCCCATTCTATGCGTAATTCCGAACACCTTTGATGATCCATACCTCGCCGTTGCCTACCTGGCTTGCCACGCTGTCGACTTCGATGTTATCTGGCTGAATCTATTTATTGTCAGTACAGTAGCCGTCGAGGGAGCATGCGGCATTGCACGTACCACTTTCTTCCCATCCTTGATCTCCCACCACACGTCCCGATCCCCTAGCAGCGTCTTGACCTTCTCTTTCTCCTGCCAGGGGCTGGCCGGCACAATGTGAGCCTCCGCAAACCTCCTCAGATTCCCCTGCGCCCTCTCCTGTCCGTCCCCGCCCTCATAAGCATTCGTGCCCAGTGTTTCGTAATCTCTTGCATCCTCCCACGGCTTTCGCGGTAGATTGTCGACAGCACTGTTCAGTGGAGCGAGAATAGTCGAGTTCAGGGACGAGTCGTCGAGACGCTGCGATATGGACAGGATGTCGCGTGTGAAGCCGGCGAATAAGTTGATGCTACGATCCTTCCCCATAACATCCGACAACATCACGCCGCCCGGCGCAGGCTGCGAATGTGTCGGTTTAAGGAAGGACGGCAACGAGGGACCGCCAGGGCCTACGGGGTCCATTCTGAGGGGTCGTTGATCGTCTGCGGGGCGGTTCTGGGGAGGTAATGCAATGAGTTGTGACGAGGCTGCGGCAAATAGAGTGTAAAGGCTGTAGAATAATGTAGACCTCATTTTGGATATTATATAAAAGTTGATGGGTACCGCAGCTTCAAGGTTCAAGTCGTGGATTACAATTGTTCCCACGCTGTGGTCCGTCACATGAACGATATGACATCATTAGCTTGGCCAATCACAGCCTGCTGTAGAACTCTTCCGAGTTTCCTCTACTTTTCATGGTCTACTTGTAGCAAAACGGGTCTTTGAAATCCTCAGATACACTTTATGAATCTGTTGCTAATCTGGTTACTGTGTGAAATACCCAGATAGCAACAAAACACGTCAGTGACAAAACAACCACGACTACTGAATTCCTCTGCATACCGAGAATATCAGCAAAATAACGGATCACACGAAGGTTGTCAGTTTTGGTGACAATTAAGGTTATATTTCGCCTTATATCGTAGCTGATGAGAGGAAGTTTGTGGTGTTCTCGATTTGATGCAGCAATTTCTTCGGGCGACCTTGTTCTCAACATCATACGGAGCAGCACAACTTGTGGAGACCTCTACCCTACCTGCTGTAATATCCTGCTGCAGTATTGAATGTTTCTTGTTTGATATCATTCAATCAATCCTAACAACCTTCCACAGCTTCCCAGACGAGTCTTGCTATGATGAGGCCAAGAGTACCTCAATCATGATACCCGGGGAAACAGCTCTGCTATCCACCGAAGCTACTTTAGACTTTAGACTTCTACACTTCAGTGAGAAGAAAACTTTTAACATTCGCTACAATGCATGGACCCAAGAATGGATTCATGTATTTCATGATTTAGGACGGACACAAACTTCCGAACAGCACCATTGTAGATTCTACGTGCTCAAGGACTGGCATCAAATTCATCATCGGTGATATCGACTATACTTGCGCTGGACACGCTGTGTACCTGAAATCCGTATTATGCCACGACGACACGAGGAGTTTGGAGCCTGTTACATCATATTATGAAAAGACGGCGATCGAGATATTCGAGATGACAACCTTAATCCCTATAATCTACAGGTCACTCCAAGCTCAATTATATCGAATACCTCAGCGCAAGTCCGATCGAGCGTACGGTGTATCTGATCTGGCAGCCGCTCAAACATCGATGGTTTCTTTCCGGATTGCCCGTCACTTGTGGCGAGTCTTAGTATTTGGAAGACACGGTGAGGGGGCCAATGAAGAGGTTATGGCAGGAGTACATTTCATGTTTTTGTGCATGGACATGCCGGGGTCAAATACGTTTATATACCCCTTACTAGATTAGGTATGGATATACTGTGCTTACAGTTCCTTCTCGTAATGGGTTTTAGGCAAGAGCCTGAAGACATACTAGAATTTTAACGCTAGCATAGATACCTAGCTTATGGCGCCTTTATTATAGAGCGTTGATGCTAGGGATTCTCGTCTGCGTCCGGCATACACTTCTTTTCACTTGAACTCTTCTTCAACCAATGTTGCTTTCGCAATCTCCCGAGGAACGGTCATCGAACAGCGTGTGCTCCAGTGTAGCTATAGATGGATCACGAATGTACTTGGTCAGTCTCCAGATTCACTCAAAAGAGCATGCATGTCCTCGCCAATAACTAATTGGTCCTCCAATGGCAAAGATAAAGTACCGATGAGATTCATCTAATCCAAGGCCAAAAGAAGGCACTGACAGCCGCAGAAAGATCAGCCGTAGGAGGAGATTGCTGGGGTGCGATTGAAGGATTGGTTGTTCGTAGTTTGACTTTCACCTTCAACTGCGATACACTGGCTAGACGAAGTCGTCCGTCCAGCCGGTCAACAAGTGAAGCCGTCCGCTAATGGGTGTGCTTGGCATAAGGGGCTCACGCAGAGCCTCAAGTGCGGGTCACTCATGCCGCCACCATGTAGAAACAACTGCAATTTCGCCATGCCATAGCAGTACCAAACGGTTGGTTCTCACAGTCGTTAATGGAATGGCCACATGCTTACAATGGTTGCTGACAGCCTCGATTCGTAGACTATCGAAGGGTGACGTCTATAGGGTGGTGAAGCCAGCTTTCACATGCCAAAGTGGCCTCAGAGTACTTCAGTGCACGCTCATTGGGACATGGCTTCGATGTGGTCATCTGACAGACTCGCACGCTCAGTTTGTGGGGGAATGCCGCGACCCGCTAGCATAAGCGCATGGCCCCGCGTGACATGGCGAGTGCTAAGTTAAGAAGATCTGGGGTTTGCCGCTCTTCACATGTCAAAGGTTCAGGGACTGGCGGAATATGAGTCCCTGGTGGCACCCATGTGAGAGTGAGCCTTCCGTGATCCCGTCACGACCGTACACTATTATAGATTTCGAATACAACACGACGGAACAGTAAGTGATTTCTAGGCCTCACTCGAGCTACTATCCCATTGCCCTTCCCCACGTTCTCCATTCTCCCGCTGGCTCACTAGCAGAGATTGTGGGGGAGACCTTCCTCGGTGGTTGAAGACGAAAATCGGCGAACATTGCCTCCACTTAAGCACATCGGCATTCTGGCCGAGCATCGCCGGGAATTCGGCGATTCGAGTATCAGCATGTCATAAACCGAATCAATGTAGCTAGAATTCATAGATTAGAAAGCAGAGGCTGGCATTCCTTTTACGAAGAGAAGACCACACTCCTTGAGCACTATCTCCATAAACCTGAATGACTTGATTGTCTTGCGTCGACTGACCAGTTTATGCGATCAGCCCCGTTTCAACACTAGGTTAGACAAGTCTCGGGCAGTGTTGAAGCGAGATTCGGAGGCTGACATGTCGCGAGCATGCCCGACACTCCAAAGCAATGAATGACATAGACGATACTGGCTGCAAATTGTGTTTCGAGGGTACTAATCTGAAGTTCTTGTGAACGGAGTCAATTGGGTCCCTCTACTAGCCGGCGGCGATTTGCTACGGGTAGAAGAAAGAATCATGCGACTTGACCGTAAGATTGTTAGAGTTCGACCCCACGACCCTTCTGCTGCAGTGGAGACGATCGTTGCGCCTCGGGCCATCCAAAGCGGCTTGGTGCTGAACCGGCCGCTGTTCCCAAGCTGGAGCCCCAGAAGCTCGAATGGGTTCCCCTGTCCACACTTGACCTCGGCTCACGAATCAGCGTGCCAGCATTTCACAGAAGGTCGTCTTAGCTTCGGTCCATAGCAACGCGGCGAATACAATATCAGCTGCTTCGCATTCCTCCGCCGACTTGACTCTGCCGACTTCTTTTCCACTCTTCTCTCTTTCTCACCTCGCTTTATCGACAGTCGTCTCTTGTCGCCTGTCCCATTTTCGCCGTCCCACATACTTCACCATGGCACCAAGCGTAATTGTCGTCGGTGGTGGATGTACGTCTCCCGTTGTCCCACTCGCCCGCCAGCGTCGCTGGCGCCACTCATTCACATGAAACTGACCATTCCTCAGTGTCCGGCTTAAGTGCCGCGCACACAGTCTACCTCGCCGGTGGTAATGTAATCGTTCTCGACAAGCAAGGCAAGTCCACTATCCCGTCTGTCCCTATAATGAGAAGGGTGTGCTGACTTTCGCTCCATAGGCTTCTTCGGAGGAAACTCCACCAAGGCCACCTCCGGTATCAACGGTGCCTTAACCCGTACCCAGGTCGACCACAAAATCCAAGACAGCGTGAAACAGTTCTACGACGATACCTTGAAGTCTGCGCGTGACAAGGCGAGGCCCGATCTCATCAAAGTTCTCACATACAAGTCTGCCGCTGCTGTCGAGTGGCTGCAAGATGTCTTCAACCTAGACTTGACCCTGGTTTCGCGGCTTGGGTGAGTATCCTATAGAAACACCTTGTACCACTTGGATTCGAAGCACTAACAAGATTCCAGTGGCCACTCCCAGCCGAGAACACACAGAGGTCATGATGCCAAGTTTCCCGGTATGGCCATCACATACGCTCTCATGCAGAGACTAGAGGATCTTGCCGAGAACGAGCCGGAGCGAGTCCAGATCATCAAGAAGGCCCGTGTCACTGGCCTCAACAAGGAGGATAACAAGGTCACCGGTGTTACATATGAATACAACGGCGAGAGCCAGACCGTCGAAGGTCCTGTCGTCTTGGCCACTGGTGGTTACGCTGCAGATTTCGGGGACAGCTCCCTGCTGAAGGAGCACAGGCCAGACACGTTCGGCCTCGCCACCACAAACGGTGCGCATGCTACTGGTGATGGCCAGAAAATGGTCATGGCCATTGGCGGAAACGGCATCGACATGGACAAGGTGCAGGTCCATCCTACCGGTCTCGTAGACCCCAAGGACCCCGGCTCCAAGTGGAAATTCTTGGCTGCCGAGGCACTACGTGGTGAGGGCGGTCTTCTCCTGAACGCTGATGGTGACCGCTTCTGCGATGAACTCGGTCACAGAGACTACGTCTCGGGCATGATGTGGAAGGAGAAGGAGAAGAACAAGTTTCCCATCCGTCTGATCCTGAACTCCAAGGCCTCCAACACCCTCGACTTCCACACTCGCCACTACTCTGGTCGTGGTCTGATGAAGAAGATGAGCGGCCAGGAGCTTGCCAAGGAGATTGGCTGCAAGCCAGACCACCTTCAGAAGACCTTCCAGACCTACAACGCCATCGCCGATGGCAAGCAAAAGGACCCCTGGGGCAAGAAATTCTTCCACAACTTGCCTCTCGACATTGACGACACCTTCCACGTCGCTGTCATGGAACCAGTCCTTCATTTCACCATGGGTGGTATCGAGATCAACGACAAGGCTCAGGTCCTGAACAAGGAGCAGAAGCCCTTCGAGGGTCTCTTCGCCTGTGGTGAACTGGCCGGCGGTGTTCACGGTGCCAATCGTCTTGGTGGCTCTTCACTTCTCGGCTGCGTTGTCTACGGTCGTGTTGCCGGTGACACAGCTAGCAATTACCTATTCCAGCAAGCTCTGTCGGGATCCGTTGGTGGGGCTGCCGCCCGTGTCGGCCAGATCTCTCTGCATATAGACCCTTCGCAGCCTGGCAAGGTCTCGGTGGAATGGGGAAGCGGAGCTTCAGGATCCTCTTCCGCGAGCGTCGGCACCACCAGCGCAACTGGTCCCACACCGAAGGCCGACGCCGGAAAATCCTCCGAGAACGCGTCCAAGGCCCAGAGCCCTAAGAAGTTCGAGGTTCCCGAGAAAGAATACACCCTGGAGGAGGTTGCCAAGCACAACAAGAAAGAAGATCTTTGGGTGGTTGTCAAGGGTGTTGTGATGGACCTTACGAACTGGTTGGATGAGCACCCCGGTGGTCCTCAAGCCATCATGAACTTTATGGGCCGCGATGCCACAGAGGAGTTCGAGATGTTGCACGACGATGAGGTCATTCCCAAGTACGCACCGCAGCAGGTAATAGGACGGGTAAAGGGGCAAGAGGTCACTCTTGAGATCTAAAAGTCACGTCACGGTTCTCTCTTGCTTGCGGCGTATATTGGATTGGGTTCTGAATTTATAGCGTTCAGCTCTGCTGGCATCATCATTGCATGATGAGGTGGACTTCGTAAAATACCTCGGCGTAGAGACCAGCTGTATTCAATAGTTGTTATTCTTGAATGCATTTATGACATGAATGTTCTGTTTTTTTTTTTTTTTTTTTTTTTTTTTTTTTTTTTTTTTTTTTTTTTTTTTTTTTTTTTTTTTTTTTTTTTTTTTTTCTTTTATTGTGTGATAATTTAACGCATGTGATGTGACGGTTGCCGAGCTGTCATGAGCTTCGGTTCCTCAGTTGTTTGCGATAAGGACTGCCTATTCGGCCTCGACTTTCCTGCTTTTTCCCCCTTCCCCCTTTGACGGGGTTGTCTTTTCTTTTTATATATTATTTTAGTATATTTTGTATCAGGATATCTTACGTCCCTTTTAGGTGAATCGTATCATGATGTGAAATAGAATAGAATATGGTGTTTTTGATCAATATTATACTCCCAGGTTGACTATGTGATAGTTGATGACCAGTGTCTCCGAATCGTAAAATCACGCTATGCTACCTCTTGTCTGGGAAGTCCCCCGTTCTTCTCAGTCATATCTGCCACTATCCTTTCTCGAGGTCGAGGTTCTATTTGTTCTCTGTTTTGTTCTCTGTTTTAAGTATTATATCCAGCGCACCGAAGTAGACCACAAATATAATCCTCAATCGCCGTATAAATAACCCTTGCGAGAGAAAAAGAAAAGTAAAAAGATTTATCGACTCAACCACAATAACCGGTATTCTACAATAAGAAGATCCTCAAGATAAGTTCTCATACGTAATATGGAGCGTTGTCCAGGTTCTATATTACACATGAGTGAACAGGCGTTGCGGGGCTTTTGACGACTACTGGGTTGATGTAATTATGCGGTGCTTGCCAACACGTCTTGACATACTATCAACGAGCAACCGGTGCCTCGATGATTCTTTTTCAGGAGAAGAAGACACTGTGGATGACACTACATATCTCGTGAGGCTGACTGGGCTGACGGGCTGGTGGTCTCGCCTCTGTCATCTTGTATCACCTTCCACGACAAGATCTGACATAACCCACAGACGAGGTTGTGTAGCGGGCTTGTGCTGCTTAAAAGTATAGATGGATCATCTGGTCCCGACATTCCTACTGTCCAACTGAATGGCAAGAAAAGAGTTCAGAAGCGCCGAGGGAGTGATGACCAAGGAAAAGCCAAACATGCAAGGGGCGAAAAGCAGATCAGATTATATCCAGTGTGCACATTGGGATCTCAGAAAGATATGACAATCCATGATTTCCACCCAGCTGCCTCGTCTTCCAAGGAGAAGTGAGAATATTGAAGGTGGCCTCCAATCACGCTCATGGATGCGTTGGGTCGAATGTTCTTCTACCTGTATTCTACCCCCCACAAAGCAAGACATACGTGGAAACCTTTGGCCGTACTTGGTCCCTTTATGCTACTGGGATTTCGGAGAGCGTCAAGTAGTTTCTGTAGTAGTAATAGCAATGATTATATAACCACCCAGCTTCTCGGGCCAGGGCAATTCACCACGTAGCCCTCTCTAATTGAGAGTGATGAGATTGATAGTAGTCCCCCCGGGAGTGATGTAGTATTTTCAAGCGATGCTGGGGTGTAATATGCATGTTCCATGCGTTCGGCGAGAGCGAAATACAAGAGTAAGAGGATGATTGGCCTTGCATTATCTGTGCATGGGTTGGGGGATGCCGGCAGGATCCCGCCTGCAATGTCGCCTTTCGTCACAGTCAAGAACGTCCTAGTTACCCACTATTAGGGGCTGATAGGCGAGGTAAAGCCAAAGATTTGCACCTCGGGGCTGCACAGGGGCTACCGCGGCACACAAGAATGGAATCACCAGGGGCTCGAATGGTTCATGAAACTGAACAGCGAGCCGTGTTTTGGGGATCACGGGTCCGTAGGGCCGGGACGTGTAGCAGCGCCGCTGAAAGTACAGAATAGAACCCAACAGGATAAGGGCCACGGGATACGTGCAGGACAGCCGCTCTACTGTGATACCGACGTCTATGCGAGCGGTATTGCATGAGCTGGAGGGTGCAGCTCGAGTGTGGATACAGGTGAAGTGACGAACTCTGGGTAAGCAAATATAAAAAGGCATACGGACAGCATTTTCTACGATCCTGCTGCCCCATAACGCCGTCTTCAAAATAGAAACGGGCCTTGTCGCCGGTAGCACTGCTTTCCTGAACTATACCCTGGCGAGGCTAGGCGACAGGCCTCTCTGCTTGAGTCTCTGTCCCCAGCTCGCAGAAGGATGCTTGCCTCGGGGCTGCCAAGCAATCTGCCATTTCCAGAAGCAAACCGACACCGCCGTCGTCTTGCACGGTGTGCAAAGCAGGAGGATGCCTACATGAAGTGGCGGCATTGGGGAATGATGCTTTTGAGACTTGACCCTTCGTAGCTAGTTGGACGACTAACTGAACTGTTAGCTGCATTGCCTAGATACATTAGATAAAGCATTGCCGGACATGTCGCCAACCCTCGCTCGCGCTACGCCGTGATATTCTGAGAATTGGATCGACTTGTGCACACTACCAAGGTGCCAACTTGACCGTCTTAGCCTGTGAGCCACTGGCCGAGTTATCCGGTTTCGAATAACCATGGATACCATCATCACTCTGGCGACGGCGACTGATGGTGTTTTCTTGTCTTGGGATTCACTTCTGGTTACAAAATAGATTTCGCATATGACTTGGTGGGGGAGATGCAGGCGAGTAGCGACCAGCGTTCTGATCAAGAGAGTGTAACTGCGAGAAGATAGGTACTCGGCTGAAAGGCAAACTGCAGGCCATCCCACCGAATTACCAAATCTCAGCTGAAGTCAGCTGCCAGGCCGCACCCTGGGCTATTATAGTCCGGCCCATTGACATGATCCACACGGTCGGATCTACAGAGGCTGAAAATGGTTGGGCGGCCCCAATTGCCTTTACAAAACACACATGACATCAAGCAAGGTATGCTCAATACAGACTGCCAAGATGGTCTAATTCGCACAGGGGGCTTGGGAGGGTGGTGTGAAGGATTCGGCGATGGGCAGCAAATTATCCAAGAGAGGTCGGGACAACGGCCGAAATCAATGCTTGCTCTCATCAGTGGGACCTCGAAGTGTGACAGGACTCCACTATGGACAGATCTCTCCAGGGTCTAGATGTGCTTTCCCCGCAAACTTCGAAAGTACGTAAGTGTCTTGGACTTGGGACTGCGAACCAGATTTTGATTCGACTCTCAGCCGTTCCAACCGAATGGCGACAGTCAATGGAAGTTTATTCTTGTTCTAGATCAAATTTAGTTTGTTTGTTTGCTTGTTCGCGTGCATGCATGCATGCATGCCACTCTCCTGAGCCCGCGAAGCTGAGTTGTGCCTACGGCATCTGGACATCCATGCCTCTGCCCAACAGTCTACTGTAGCGCGGGCCGTACCTATGCCAGTCTAACCTTGCTTGATTGCCAAATGGACCAGATGGACATGTCGCAGGACGCAGGCGGACGATTGTCCGGAGACCTTTCTTTCCCCTCCAAAGCCTACAGCAGTCTCACTCGTCATGATGCTGTCGTTTTGCTCGAATTGAACTCGGTCGGGTCACGGGCCCAGCGATTCACCGGGCGGGAACGCATTGAGGCCGGTCGCCGGCCACCGTGGCGTTCGTGCATCTCCTACACTTCCTGGACGTCGTCTGTTTAGGGGTACGACTGTGTGACTTGTCAGAACCCAGGGCACTCCAGCTTTGGGGTAAGCCAGGGGATGTGGTCCTGCTGCGGAGGGTGGTCACCTGCTGGAAGAGGTAGCCATCTGAATGGTCGCAGCGTCGCATCCTATTCGACTCGTTCGCACGAGTTCTCTTGATCTGCTCTGAATGGCGCTCGCCAGATCTTGATCCAGGCGCCGAGCTGATCTGTACCGTGTTATACACGTGCAGGGAGTTCCGCGCTGATCAGCTCCTCTTCTCAAACGGGAGAATGAACTCAACGAGGTCGTACAAGTAAATCTGCCAAAGTGGCTCGTTGTGGACAAGGGGGGCCTGGGCCTCGAGGCTGGGGGAGAGCCACTCTCTTCTCATCAAGCCACCAAGTCTCGCATCGCAAGCCGTGTGCCACATGCCCAAGATTTTAGCAGCTCGCGAACAGTGCTGTCAGCAGAATAAAACGCCCCGAAAAAGGCTTGGAATCATAGGCGTGACTCGCCGGGCCACCGCACGAGAGGCACCGGCTTTAATTATTGGCGAGCCACTCAGGCCGGAGCAAGGCGACTGGGGTCTCTCAGACTAGCCCCAGCTTCGAATCGCGTACGCAATGCGCTTTTCTGCTTCTGCTCTTGTCGATGCACTCGCTTAACCACACCACACCACCCTACCAGGCCAATAGCACGCCGGCAGCCCTTGGCACCTTGCAGCGCAAGTCCCAGCCTTTGGCCTGTCGCCCATCAGTCACTCAGTCTCTGAGCTCGTCGTAGTGCTGCGCGAAGTACTCATCTCTCGGGCTCTTCCCCCCACCCACTTCCAAGCCCAAGGCCCCCCAGCGCCCAGCGCCCAGCGTCCAGCGTCCAGCACGGCGCTGATCCTCGCCCTCCTCCCCTCCCAAGTCCTCCCGCCTTTTCCCTTTCGCTGACCTCTCGTTTCTCCACTCTGGAAACTCTACTCTATTATTACCCACTACAACTGCCATTATCGATGGGAACCCGCAAAATCGAGCGCTGACCCCTTCCTTCAATCGACTTCGAACGATTCCACCCGATACGTAAACCTGGATTGACGACGCAAACAACTTCACCATGGCCATCGCCATGGGCTGGCACAAGCCCGACAATGTCGCCGGCTCCTCCGCGCCGGCCATCATGGTTGGCTTGTTCGTCGCTACCGGTGGTCTGCTGTTTGGATACGATACTGGGTGAGCACCCTGCGACACCGTCACACCCTGACCTGCCGTTCCACCGCCGCACCTCTAGCCAGCTAACACGCAGTCCAGCGCCATCAACGGCATTCTAGCAATGGATGCCTTCACGAAACAGTTCAACACGGGCTACCTCGATGAGTCCACCCACGAGCTCGCCTTGTCGCCCTCGCAAACCGCCATAATCGTCGCCATCTTGAGTGCCGGTACCGCCATCGGTGCCTTGATCGCTGCGCCCTCCGCTGATATTATCGGTCGTCGGCTTTCACTTCTCGCATCAGTCGGCATCTTCTGTTTCGGAGTGATATTTCAGGTCTGCGCCGCTGCCATCCCGATGTTGCTGGTGGGCAGGTACGTTTCAAGGGCTTCCGGTGGATCAACCGACGTGGTGCTGACGGTTACTCAGATTCTTTGCTGGCGTTGGCGTTGGAGCTGTGTCTCTCCTAGTCCCTCTCTACCAGTCAGAGATGGCTCCGAAATGGATTCGTGGTACCCTCGTGTGTGCGTATCAGCTTTCCATCACCATTGGTTTGCTCACGTCGTCTGTCGTCAACATCGCCGTGAAGGATATGTCTAGCGCTGCCGCATACCGGATTCCCATTGGATTGCAGTTCAGCTGGGCTTGCGTTCTCGCCCTTGGTATATTGGTGCTCCCGGAAACACCGCGCTACCTCATCAAACGCGGCCTGAAGGAGAATGCCGCTCTCTCGCTGAGCCGCCTTCGGCGTTTAGACATAACGCATCCCGCCCTTGTCGAGGAGCTGGCCGAGATTGAAGCAAACCACCAGTATGAGATGAGTCTCGGTGCGGATTCGTACAAGGATATCTTTCTGGGTGCGCCTCATCTGGGACGCCGAACGCTTACCGGATGCGGTTTACAAATGCTTCAACAATTAACCGGCATCAACTTCATCATGTACTACGGAACGACCTTTTTCCACGGCGCCAAGGTCGACAGTCCCTTTTTAATTTCCATCATCACTAATATCATCAATGTCGTCTCCACGCTCCCGGGCTTGTTTGTTGTAGAGTCATGGGGGCGTCGAAATCTCCTCATGATCGGCGCAATGGGCATGTCAATTTGTCAGCTGACGATTGCAATCTTTGCCAGTGCCGTTAACAACGCCGAAGGAGAAACATCGAGTAAGATCCTGATAATATTCGTATCATTTTTCATCTTCTTTTATGCCTCTTCGTGGGGGCCAGTGTGCTGGGTCGTCACCGCCGAGATCTATCCTCTAAAAGTCAGGGCCAAGGCCATGTCCGTTTCCACGGCGTCCAACTGGCTACTGAATTTCGGCATTGCCTACGGAACTCCTTACATGGTCTCGACGGGCGCCGGTGCTGCCGACATGGGCTCGAAGGTGTTCTACGTCTGGGGTGCTTTCTGCATCCTGTCCTGCCTCTTCGTCTACTGCATGGTGTACGAAACGAGCAAGATCAGTCTGGAGCAGATTGATGAGATGTATGAGCGTGTGGAATATGCATGGAACAGCAAGAAGTTTGAGCCAAGCTGGAGTTTTCAACAGCTGCGGGATGAGGGCTTCGCAGACAGCGGCATCCCGCCAGCGGAGCATGAGCTTCAACAGTCGATCACTGGGTCCAGCGCTACCGACAGTATAGAAACAATCCACTCAGACCCTGGCACAGGCGACAACAGATCGGAGGAGGACAAGGTAATACAGCAAATGGGGCTGGGTAACGTCCAGTTCAGCTACTGATCCCTTTCGGAAGCGCGAATCTGCAGCGCCATTGTCACTATTCATCTGTGTTATTATTACTTATGGTTGCGCGGGGCCTACAAGCTCGTCGGGGATTTGCCGGATTGCTTGCTTTTTGCCATCTACGATACCAGCGCCGGAGTTTGATGTTTTGGAGTTCAACGGAAACGGGTTTGGGATTCATCCAAGGCGACATCTATAGGGTTATTTCCTCTTTTCAGCCATCTAGGAAAGGTTATATGGTCATATTTTTGGGGAATTTATCACGTCATCGGGAAATACCTGATGATGAAGGCGCTCAATCAGTCTAGGGCAACTCGCATTCCTTGTTATCCATACAGGATGCAGAAAAAGACGGGAGGAAGGGGTACCTCACGATGCCACTTTTCGTGATCAGCAATGCATTGTCATGGTTGGGTACATACCACTTGTTGCAAAAAGAGTATCCGAGCTGAAGTACTACTACTACTATCTGCACTGATTCCAGTTAGTAGAATCTAACAAATGATGTTAAACACTTGCCTCTGCCTATGTATTTCGCTACTTACAAGGCGTGCTGCCCCTTCTTGCTACGAATCTGTTGATGACTTGTAAAGTGAATAAGCTTGGACATCAGGTTTGAACTTACATGAGAAGAGGCAGAGAGAATCATATCGAATGAAATACTGCTACAGGGTAAAAGGGGTGTTGGAGCTAGGTGGAGATCAGTGGTAATCGAACCCAGCCTTTTTGCAGCTCAGTTTCATCCAGGCAGCAGGCGTTGATAAAGCCCAGTGCAAGATGCGAAACATTTCTTGCATTGGCTCCCATTGCCGGTTTGAATATCATTCATTGCATCTGTCGCTGCGGCGAGTACGTTGGTGCTGTCAAACTATCCATCGTCAAATCAAGCTCATGATCATGGAAGTAAGATCACTCGTAGAACCCGCCACTGGCAAGCCTTTGGATCCGAGGCTCTTTATCTACTCTGAGTACCAGATAGTTGGATAGTTGAAATTCTACTACCTAGGGAGCCCTGGCCACCTTGGGTTGGTTAGCCTAGATAAAAACACAACCACAAATTCTTTTCGTCCGAGATAATGTACATAAGTTCCTAGGTGCCTCCTTGGACAACCCAGGCCCAGCCGACAGGCTTAATTACACAATATAATCCCCATTGGGCATACAATGCTTCGGTCCTTCCTGTGAGTGATAATTCCAGACCGTTCTATCCATGATGTCCAATGCAAAAGCCACCAACACCTGTTCTTTAAGCAATGATCTACACTGGAGTATCTCTGGCAATGAACTCCTTTTTGGACGGTCTATTCCGGCTACCCCTTGTAGGTAAGATAGGCGTAGAAGCCTACAGCCATCCATGTGACTCTCCAACTCGTGGTCCAGAACTCACGCCCTATGAGCTGAGTTCGAGACTGCAAAGCGGAACGCCAGGTCGGCCGCCTCGAAGCCTGCCACTGAAACCCGCGTGACTTGCCGCCATCGTACACATCCCTACGGATTTCGATTCGAGGTCCGCGTGATGTTTCGCCCCAGCCCCATTTCCCCCCTTTCGGCTTGGGGGAAACACCGCGGGCGCTGCCGTTGGACGTGATCGACGCCCCGCGTTCACGCGTGCGTGCAGATAGGAACTTGGAAGTTGAGTGTCCGGATGACTGCAGGCCATATCCTTCCTCGGGCTCTGCCTCGAATTTTGCTTTGTTGTATGTGGGTAAGATGGCCGAATCCGCCCGAGAAATGGCGTCTAGAGCAAAGGGTTGAAGATTGAGAACGGGCACGAGGAAAGCTCTAGCGGCAAGAATGAACAGGGTCAGTATTGCCAACGCGGCATATGTGGTAAAGGTCGAGAGCTGCTTGGGCAGCAAGCAAAGGTGCGTCTGGAGTGTTGGTATTCCCTCTGCGAGCAAAGACTCCCCCTTTTCGTCAATAGGATTGTAGAGGGAGACCATCTGGAAGCCCGGGAGCTTCACGCCCATGGCCATACTGAAGCTCTTCGCTGTGATCTCCCGGACATTGTCCTTCCGCTCAGTATGGACGATGTCACAATAGTCGTGGTCGTCTCCGGAGAAGGCCTGTACTACATTTCCAACACTCTTGATCAACCGGATCGAGTCCTCTTCTGTGAGTGCATTGTGATACTGGTAGCCGTGCCCAACGCTATGAAGCGCATTCCGGTGGTCCGGGTTAAGCGGCGTGCTCTGGCCCTTGGGCGGTTTTGTTGGTGGCGAGCGTTCTCTCAATGGACCACATGGGGTCCCAGGGTCTCGCCAAAGTGGCACATGAGATAACAGGACTGTTGGGAAATCAGGCCCCTTCTCCCCTTGATCTAGCGAAGGCAAGTTCTTGAAGGCCGAGTCACTGACGTCCTCCACCTTGTGATCGTAATGCAAATTCTCCATCTCGCCGTTCCAAAACTTCAGTTCCCTGGCTGCCGCTCTCCGTTTCTCGGCCTTGACCTCGTCAAGGAACTCGTGCACGGGTCCGTATATGGCCTTCATGGCGTTTAGATAGTCATCCTTTTTGGGGCTTGTACCAGCGCTCAAGGAGAGAGTGTCAACTGACACGAATGTGTGGTTCCCGATGACATCGACCCTATTCGTATCTCCAAAGTATGCGCTGAACCGCTTTCTCACGGTGGGCTTGACGCCCGGCCCAAATCCCAAGTCGTGATTCCCGGGCAGGCTGGCTATTATCTTCCTCCCTCTCTGCCAGGATCCGGGAAAGACGCCGCCCAGGCCCCAGTTGCCGTAGAACAGATCGCCAAATCTAGAATACTCCTGCAGCCAGAAATCTTCTCCATATTTCTTGTTCCATTTCTTCACATATTTCGCCTCGTCGGCAGGTCGCTCCCCCCGCATCCACTCTGGCTCCTCAAAGCCGCCGTGTGCTGTAGTCCATTCCCTTCCACCATCGAACAGATCGCCTAGAAACATGACCGTGTCTGGCCTGAGCTCTTTCTGTACAGCTTTGTACGATCGCCGCATGTAATTGTCTGTGATCGTATACGTCAACGGGTTCAGTGGCCACGGACGCCCGGGGTACGAGTGTGGATCGATGAGCTGCGGATCAGCCACGAATATCAGGCGATGCGGTGCTGCTTCTGGGGGCTACAAGAGCTGGGTTAGCGATCTGGTTCTTGCGCTCCTCGGCAGCCGAAATGGGTGACGCTGCAGGCGACCTAGAATGCGAGAGTCCAAAACTCTGGGAGGACTTGTCCAACTTACCCATTCTTCCCAATGGTCCCAATCGCAGCTTTGTACCTGGCTCGTGAACGTCCATCTCTCCCCCCATAGCATCACCAACATCCACAGGACGACCAGCAAGTGCGGGAAGCTAAGGAGGCGTCGGGCAGCCAGGTTGGCCTTTGCGCGGTAGGCGGCCTGCATGGCGAAGCTCCAGGCCAACACTCTCCCTTTCCCATTCCAGTATACCCGCAGGCGATTGATCAGCCTCTGTGACTCGGACAAGATGCTCTCGACGACTGACGGCGGGGGTGGTGAGAAGGGGCGATTGTAGGATGAGGCCGTGGGAAGGCCATGGGTGTTGGCATTGGCGCTGCTGTAAGATGCGCCCGCCATGGTTAAAGTTGTCTGCGAGGACAGAGCCTCGAGGATCCGCTCATAGGCCCATCGAAAGCTTCTGGGGGGATGACGCGTGAGCCCCGTAACCGCTGTTTGGGCTGTGGATTGCGCGTGGTCCGTCGCTTAAGGGGGTTTGAGGATCTCAAGTTGGGTGGAGAGCTGGCGTTGAAGTTCGCTGTGCCTCTACTGCAGGTTACCCCGTGAACCTGGAAATTCCAGGAGCTCTAGTGTAGCTGAGTTTTAAGATACGGTAGGTACGCACCACCTAAAACTTAATGGTTCGACGTAGCGGCATGTACCATGTACGAGCAACAACAAAAGGCAGTAATGTTAGCGTTGCACAAATGTAGTCGAGGCGAAGACATTGCAGAAGGTCGCCAGTCGGGGCTGACAGCTGAACTCTCTGCAGACGAGAATCAAGAGGGCCCGTCCCCTGTCGAGGCCCCTGGCATACCGCTACAGGCGGCATCCAATCACCTCCAAAAAGGGGGGAAACGCGCTCTCCAGGAACAAGCTCACCAATGTAATTGCACATGCATCCCCCCTGTGGGATACGTAATCCAGCAGCACACCCATCGGAATTCAATGGTGGGAATTCTACTCCGCCTCGTTTCTGGCCGCGAAGTCATACAGCTATCATGATAGTTTAGATCACCTCCAAGTCAGCAGTCATACGATCCCCCCGGCACGCTAGCAGATAAGACGGGCTAGGTAGAAGACGACTGGCAATTGCCATGCGGGAGTGTATTGTGCACATATACAGACATGTTCAAGTGCAAGCTCAGAAGCGTGCCGAGGTATGCACCGTATTTGTTCCTAAACATACAAGACCGATGTTTCGAGCTCTTGAACACTGGCTTATGCTGTTTTGTTTGTTTGAACGCTAAAAGTGACCTCTAAATGCAGAAGAAAAAACCTCTTTGTCACACGCAATCGGGCCAAGTCGGGTTGGAAAACGAGGGCATGATCACACTTATATCTCCATTGGAGTCGTTACATATTCGCTGGTAGTGACTGGTGTGACGCCCTTCCTTGCGAACCTGGGAAGCACGATTAGCCTTTCGTTCCCTTGGCTGGAACCGGAGGGCACTCGTGTTCAGCAAGGTCAGATACTATTAGCCCATCTTCAATTATGCTTCGGGATGCTCAAGGCTCGGGAGCACATATTATACAACGATTCGTCGTCCTCGCGGAACAGCAAGGCATGACCTAATCAGGAGACGTAGTTGTAAAATAGACTTTTCCCGAATATCCAAATAGGCTTCGGTGGAACTGAGATGGTCACCAGATCCCCGGATTTCCCAAAGCGGTTCCACGGAGGCAGCACGCCTATCAAGAAGTCATCACAAGGTCCCAAAACACATGCCGTGTCAGCACGCAACATGCATGCTGTCTATCTGACAATGTTCCGAGCGCGGGGAGTGTGAACGAATCACCAAGCCATGCTATTGCAGGGAGGAAGCAAACATTTGTTACGGCGCCTTTTCACGTTTCGGTTCCCTTCCGCTGGCAATATCGCCATCTCTCAGTAAGATAACGCGCTATTTGTCATGCTTCAGGTCATCAGAGTCCGCTCATGTATCTTATAGGTGTTCATTACCGAAAAACCACTATGCCGTTGTTGCCGCATGTGTCCTCTTGTCAGGATTGTTGCGCTGCCCACCGCGCGTAGAAGCAGCACCCCATAACGAGGCATATCCAAATACCCATTGCCTATTATGAATAACAATCATTGTGAGCAACTGCTCCGTCTATTGTCATGAGAGAAAGAAAAATGAAGGGAGAGCCAGGTGCTCTCTCTCAGGAAGCAAAAGTCCTTATTTGATCCATGTGAACGATCTCGAGACGTCGAAGGCTATGGTTTGCCTGAAAATGTGGCATTAGCAAATAAGCCCCACATAGCATAACAATTGGTATCAAACTGACCTAATGTCACTGGATGAAGCACCGACTAGGATCTTGAATGCACCCTCCTCTGCGATCCATGAGTGAAGTGAGTCATCGTAGTATCCCACGGCATACTTGTCGAGCGAGAGGGTTACGTGCTTGGTCTCGTCGGGCTCAAGGAACACTTTCTCGAAAGCCACGAGCTCCTTTTCAGGTCGAGGAAGCTTAGATTTCTCATCCCGCACGTAGATCTGGATAGTCTCAGCTCCGGCGGTCAACCCCGTATTGGTAATGGCCATGATCATGTGAATGGGCGCGTCTGGTTCGAGAGACTTTTTGCTCAGAGAAACTCGCCCATACTCGAAGGACGTGTACGATAGACCGTGTCCGAAAGAGAACAGTGGCGCTACATGGACGCGATCATAGTGCCTGTAGCCAATGTATAAGCCCTCTCCATACAGCACCCTCAGGTTCTCGCCTGGCCAGTTATGATATGCAGGAGTGTCCTCGATTCGCCTCGGGAACGTGCACTGCCAATATTAGCTAAATTCTCATCATGAGCAAAGGGGAGTACTTTACGGGCAGTTTTCCACTGGGGTTCTTAAACCCAAACAACACATCAGCCAGAGCATTGCCGGCTTCTTGACCTTGGTACCAAGCTTGGAGGATGGTTGGGACCTGCTCAGCCCACGGCATCGCGACAGGAGAGCCGGACTGATTCACAACGACGGTGCGGGGATTGGCCTTGACGACCGCTTGGACCAGACGGTCCTGGCTGCCGGCAGCCGGAAGATCCATCGTCTTTCGGTCATATCCTTCTGATTCCCACTCGGCATCCAAGCCAATGATGACGACAGCAACATCCGCCGCTTTCGCCGCATCAACAGCCTCTTGCAAATAATCAATAGCATCTTCCTGCTTGAAGCCGATGCGGCAACCGCCATATCTATGTGTCATGCGGAATACCTCCTGCTTCGAAATGGGGCGCAGTTCGTTCGTCATCTCAACACGAAGCTCAACAGGCTTGCCGGCTTGCATGTCAACGTCAACCATGTAATCGATAGACCCGTCAAACATTGCCTCGCCCTCTTCGGTCCAGTTCCAAAGGTCAAGAGCCAGCTTTCCATCAAGATACAACCGTCCCGGGCCAACGCTCATGTAGCTGATGGTATGTCTACCAGTCTCAGTTGGCGTCAGATAGGTAGTTGCGACCGCAGACCATTTAGGCCCCGTTTCAGCGAGGGGGGCCGAGTCCCACAAGAACAAATCCGTGTTCGTCCGGCGCTGGCGGACGACGACCTGGCCCTCGAACTCGTCCCCGCTGAACCATTCAAGAGTGACACCAGGCTTGCCGGACTTGTCGGTGCAAAAGGGCGAGGCAACTGGAAGCCACTTGTAGATGTGGCAGCCTTGAGAATAGGTCACCTCTCCCTGAGCAACGGCTTGAATACTATCCACGGGTAGGGTGTTGTAGTAAGGATTGAGACTAGCACTGCCGCCGCCGCCAGCTATCGCTCTATTAGCATTGGGGCCAATGACAGCAATGCTGGCTGTTTTGGGATCGATCGGTAACAGTGAGCCCTCATTCTTCAGGAGAGTCAGGCCCTCAACACCAGCTTGACGGATCAGATCTCTCGTCTCAGCTCGGTCGTCTTCACGTTCGTCTTGTTCGTCGGACATGTCAGACCCTTTCGTTCGCTCTACTAGCGTAAGAACATTTTCTGCCGCTTGGTCGATATCTTCTCGAGACAGTTGCCCGTCCTCGAGCGCTTTGAGGACCTTTTCAAATCGCCACTTGGTTGAAAACGGGAATTCGATGTCACATCCTGCCTTGATGGCTTCAGCCGTCGAGTTCGTTCCACCCCAATCAGAGATGATAGTTCTACCCCCAAAAGGCTTAATACTAAAGCCATCACGTCATATTCGGGAATGGTACTCACCCATCGTAGCCCCACTCGCCTCGGAGAATATTCTTCAAGGTGTGGACATTCTCGTCGGCATGAACACCATTGACTAGGTTGTAAGATGACATGACTGCCCAAGGGTTCGCTTCTCGAACGGCAATTTCAAAAGGACGAAGATAGAGCTCCCTCAGAGGCCGCTCCATCAAAACCGAATCGATGGTCATTCTGAAGGTTTCTTGCTCGTTTGCAACAAAGTCTGGACAGGATGGATCAGCTCATGGCGAGGGCTTGACAAAAGGGTTTTATGTACGTTTGATAGCAGCAGCAACGCCCTTGGATTGCAGACCCTGAATGTACTGGCTAGCAAGTTTGCCTGTCAGGAGAGGATCCTCGGAGAATGACTCAAAATTTCTCCCGCCCAATGGATGTCTATGCATGCACACAGTTGGCGCAAGAAGCACATTTGCTGATCGTGCCTTGGTCTCATCCGCTAGATGTTGTCCAACCTCGTATAAAAGACGTTTATTCCAGGTGGCAGCTAATGAGATACCGCAAGGGAATAGAGCAGCCTAGTCATTTTGAGCAAATAGTCTCGCATGGCACATGGAGTTGAACGAACCTTGGTTCCTCCAACAAAGATTCCTCCACGGGCACCATTAGGGCCATCACTTGTTTTGATTGCTGGGATCCCCTTGGCAGGAATCGACTTGGTCCGCCAGAAGTCAGCTGCTGTAAGAAGGGACACCTGCGGGCAATGTTAGTTCATTCCTGACCAAGTTCTGCGGCTCGTTACCTTTTCTTCGAGACTTAGTCCTCCGAGTTTCTCGCGGGCTGTCCGTCGACTGTTCTTCAGGCTAGACTTCCTCGGCAAAGGGCTATCGGGCGGTGAAAACTCAGTACCAGGCGTTGTGACTGTGTCGATGGTGTCCAAGGGCGACGAAGTAGGGTCAACCCCCTCGTCAAAGCTTCGCCTGTCATTGTTCTCCATGTTCGCGAATTGGAAGTCGGTATATGTCAACGAGTTAAGCGAGTATTGCGTCTGATGCCGTCCTCGCCTGGACCAGGATTTCGTCCGCAGGCGCTTGTGAACCTTTCCCAACTCGTCCGATGCTATTTAGAGATGGGACGGGCTGGAAAAAAGCTGGTAAGCGAGCGTGAACTCCGAGAGCAGAAAACGAGAGGACAGGCTTGAAAATCTTTTGAAAGTGGCTTCAATACGAGAGAACCCAGTCCTAAATAGCTCTTGGGAGACCAGACAGAGTGAGCAGCTGCAGAAGCATGGGACATCTGCCGGCACTGGATCACGTAAAGATGAGACGGCAGTAAATAGATTGAGGTGAGATGGTGTGGTAACCAACGATACGGGAAGAAACGAGATAGATAGTTCAGCGTACAGTTTCAGGTCAGCGGGCCCCGTGACAGAGCTGCATAGGATAGACTCGATTAGGGAAGGAAGAGAAAGATACTTTGCATTGCGAGGACGATTGTATGGTCAACCCGGCCGTAAGGTACAAGACAGTGCCAAGGCCGCGCCGCAGGACGTGAGGGAAGCCGCAGACCCGGCGGAGCGTGGGAGCGGAGATAGACATGGCTTCAGATGTGTACTCTGTCAGAGTATCAGTGGATTAATCCATGCAAATAGCACTATATTACGGTAGACTTCCTCGAAACGGTCACATCGGTAGGGACGGACCGTACGAGCGGCCTCTGCGATGGCCAACGCAAGACAGGGCAGCCGCGCCGCCACACTGGCATTGCATACAGAAGGGAGGGAAACGACAGTGCCATTCAACAAAGAGACCGGATGTGGGGTCTCTCGGGGGGACCAAACCATTGAACGGGGAAGTAGTTCGCTGGCGTGGACTCGACTCGGGACACTCGACGGGCGAGCCGAGCTGGATGGATCCTGGTCACCCACGCCATGGAGAGAGAGGTGTGGAGTATATCCGCAGGTGAACGGTTTGCTGGATCGTTATGCTTTGAGCAATCCGTTTGGACCTGGCCCGGTGCTCTTTTGGTCCACGGCTCCCCGGTTGACCTGGAGGTTGCAAAGACCAATCAAGCACGCGGGCACATGAATATGACTACAGCTCTCGACTATAGTCGTGTGAGAAATGCGCAGTCCGGAGCGGGGATCTGCTTCTGACCTGCTCCGACGGTCTATACATGGACCATGTTGGTCGCGGTTAATTGCCGGCCAGACCATGGACGAATAGGGGATCAGCAGGGGAGCTGGAGCTTTATCTTGCCAGGCCAACATATCGGGGGCAGGGCGTGTCCGTGGGTTTGGAGCTTTGTCTCCTGGCGTCAGTTACGGCCCCGGAAGAGAAGCCAGTTGAGCCCGAATAGCGAGGCGGCTTCACGGGCCGACAACTTGGAATAGTAGAAAACTGGAGCTTGAGCTATGTGGGGACCAGCTTGGCTTCGACCGCCAGCCGCCTCATGTTACGAGGCGAACACCGTAACTTGCACGTTACTATTCACTATACCGTATTCACTGTGCGTTGACCAATGACCCTGGCGACCTTGTCGCGCCAGTCGATGGACTTGGAGCAACTCAATTCGCGTATGCACGCACAATCGACGGCCCCTTGCTTCTTATGTAAGCACACCCGCCTCCGACAACCCCCAACCTTCTTCCGTCATCTTGAAACTGGCATCATCGTCTGTCGATAAGGTTTTAATCTACATGAGAGAAGACGATCCTTTGGACAGTGGCCAAGGCTCCGCAGCAGTCCGGCGATTTGTATTTCCATGAACCAGATGTCCCAGAGACGTACTAGACCCAACCGTGGCAGACAACACGTGCCGACACGATCATTCTCAGCATTGCTTGCTTCGGATGAGCACAGCGCCTTCCACTTCCGGACCCGTGGATGGCCTCCAATCGGCTTCCATCAGTGCTAAATTCTCCTAGACCCTGGGCAACAAGTCTGACTAGCCTTTCTCGTGGTACTGAGGATCCAGGGCCATGCGGCCGAACCTTGCTGTCGGGACAAGGCCTGATGGTTACAGCGCAGATAACCTCCACGATGCGGCGCATCGCAACCATATATGCAGACTGACGCGCAAGGGTTTCTCCACGACTCGGTCTTGACAGCTACCTTGCTTCCTCATGCGCCCTTCCAATTCTTGGGTTAAGAACATGCAATACTACCAGATGCATTCGAGGCGCGGCTGCAGCTTACACGGCCGTTGTCTACCCTCAGGTACGATGTGCTACATCCTCATTTATTCTCCGACTTCTGGGTCATTTTGGCCGAGCCAATTTGCGGCATGTGCATTCCAAACGCCGTCGGTGCTACATTCGCAGGGTAGCCCAAGCCTGCCCTCCTAGCCGTGGATACCAGGGTTCAGGGGCATTGTGACATCTACTTTGCGACGGGCCTGCATTTCAAATGGGAGATGGTAAGCCAGCAGTGAAGTCCTCTCAGCAATGGTCGTGGCCAGGTGCCAGGTTACTCATATATGCATGTCCTTGATATCTGCGGTTTCTCGATCACTCTGATTCTACGCTTGTTCATCGCATATACAACCTTGATCCTGGGGACTGCATGATTGGCGATGTGACGGTGTGAGCTCATCACGAAGACCACAGTCACTATCGAGGGAGGATGCCAGTTTAATATGATGATTCGATGAACACTGCCCTTGGGCAGCAGGCACGTCTGGCCGACGGCCACCTGAGCATCAAATTGTCTCCTTATCTGCCGTCTCACCCATACCTCATTATTCATTCGTCTATTCAAGATGACCCAGTCGTGAGATGGATCCTCCGATTTGAGGCACCACATATCTTGGAGCTTAACTCGAAAGGCGTGTATGGAATTGCCTGGGAAGGCTTTGGTTTTGGAAGTATCATTGTCTGCCGCACCCCTCTCTGGAATGTGTGCGCCTCTGCGGTATGACAGGCCATGTGCCATGAGCGGCTTGCGACCCTGCACGCACGGGTTGAGGCTAAAACAATGCTCCTGTATAACCGCACTCTAACCATTTCGCCGAGATTGATTTGACAAGCAGTGAGGATTAGCTGGTTGGCTGGTGCCTCATCCCCCAAGACCATTGAACTCCACCAATCTCATCTTCTCCTGCCCAGATTATCTATGGCTTGGCATTTGCGGATCTGCACGTCCACTTGATATGCAATCTCTTCCCATTCCGGAGCTTTCGCAAGAAGACCTTAAATCAATAGGAACAACAACTATGAAAGGTACCAGATGAGGGCTTACTGTAAGCACTAGCGATCGCAATCAACTACGTCTGGTTATATCAGGTGGTGCATGCCGCTAGAATACCACTCCCTGTCATATATATTACACACCTTGCCTCTCGGGGGCTGTTCCTATTCAGTGAAGCAATGAATCCGGAGCAAGAGCCGTCGGCCGGTCGGCACGGTGGAGCAGCAGGGCCGGCACGTCCGGTTCTGAGGAGCGGAGACACGTGCCATCGATCCTGCGGTCGAGTCACCGTCAAATCTACACTATCTAAAGACGTCCCGTCCCCATCCCGTTCCCCCGCAAAGTACGGGACTGACAGCGGCATACTTACAATGTTTGGTCCTTTTGACTATGACGGCGTGAGTCTCGTCTGAATGGTCCGCTGTGCACAAGTTTCGTCTCATGGCCGTTGGCGCATCTCTTCTCGTGCCATCCTCGCATGTGTTTACTCGACCTATGACCTTCTATATTACCCCAAAGCACAAACTACGCAGGAGGTTTCTTTCCAGGTGCCTCCGAAACTCACTATTAGATTCCAACATCCGCGTTCCCGGCTATCAATCTGACGTATCCCTCCGGAGCCCTCAAATCGGGCAGGAATCTGTCTTCGTTAAGGTGCTCAATCCTAGGATGTTCTCACGACATAGATTACCGCGTAAATCAATCAGAGCGAAAGCCCCTATTGTTACCATGTCTTGACCGCCACAGTTTGGTCGTCTTTGTTAGAGCGGTCGCGGCCAATATGCCAGCTGCGTTCGAACCCGTGGTCTCACACTAGTACCTAAGTTTCTCCTCCTTTCCGCCCTGAGCTGTCAAACGGTTTATGATGCACATAATTGGAGAGCCCAAAGTCTCGCATTATTTTGCTGAATTGCTTTTCTCATGGGAACACGACATCCGTGGCGAATTGGAGTATACGATTGGTATAATCCAAGACGGATCTACACTTACCTAATTCTATATGACCGTGGTAAGCAGTCGAGGGATAGGTATTGATATTTAAGGCCAAGCTGTGGAACACGGATATCAGGCCTCGAAACAAACCAGCATGACATAGACTCAAGCCCGGGAGATAACAGTAGCTTCTGGATACTTCAAATTTGCTCACGTAAGTGGTGTTCACGATGGCGACCATCAAACAAATCGCGAATAGTAATATGAAATTTCCGCTTGTATAAAGAGCACTGCGCTCTGGAATTAGACTCCATCATTAGCAATACAGCCATTGCCGAATGACAGTACAAACAGATAATCGGCATAACAAATGACCGCTGCTTTTTTCACCATATCTAGGTATACAATATGACCTCTCCAACTTTTCAGCCATCTAGCAACCTTTACAGTTGTGTTCTACAACAGATCATGTTCGGAAACAAAAGAAAAGCACATCGCCCGATGCAGTCCAAACCAATGCCCATAAACGCCGAAGTGAACATGCGCCGGAACCTGTCTGGTCGTTTTACCAGAAATTAATGATGACTGTGATCCGAATGCGTTGATCTTATCGAGCCTCCGCCATTCTGTGACTGCGGGACTGAACAACATCCCTCAGCCACACAGTCATCAGTGCAGCCGAGGAGGCATTGGCCGGCCACTGCGTTTGTACACCGAGGAGCAGATGCGGCAGGCTCGTCATGGTTGCACTCCTCATCTAAGCAGAACTCCGGCTGAATAGTCGCGGAATGAATGCCGAACCCATGTAGACACTTGCGAGCTTGCTTCATGAGATTCATATACGACGCGCCACCCTCCTGAGATGCTGGGAAGGCCACCTGAACATGCATAGATGCCACAATCTTGGTGTCCGATAGACGCCACACATGTACGTGGTGACAGCTGATAACGCCATCAAGCTCCTGTATGTCTTCCTTGACATGCGTGATGTCGATCTCATCCGGCGTGGCTTGCAGAAGAACTTTGGCACTGGCCTTGGTAAGCGGTACGGCCGAGGAAAGAATGATAGCCGTGATGAATAGGGACACAGCCGGATCAGCGTAATATTTCCACGACAAATCAGTAAGCCAGATGATCAAAGCTGTGACGATGACACCGACATTGCCGAGAGCGTCTCCAATGACATGCAATATCATAGCATGCATGCCCATGTCTGCGTGGTTGTGCCCGTGACCACCGCTCTTGGGTGACTTCCCAAGTTTGCTGTGGTTATGCTCCCTGTGAACTCCAGAGTCTCGTCTACCCCTGCCCGAACGTCCCTTGTGTTCATCGGCGTGGGAATGACCGTTCTTCACGCCGCCGTTACCATTCTGAATGAGGGGCGTGTTCTCGTCCGCAGCGGCCTCGCCATCAGTAGAGCTATCATCGATATCCCCAACACTGGAACGGCCGTGATCAATAATATTCTGCCGGAAACTAGCGGGGTGAAAGCTATGATCCTCAATGCTCTGCAAGCGGCTATGCTTGAGGCTGCCTGTCCGCTTTCGCTGTTCACGGCCTCTCGACGCCGATGAGCGACTCTGGCTTCGATCCGCATGTTCAGACGAATGTCCAGCGTCGCCGTTATCAAAGTGAATTCGTCGAACAGTATCGGGGGAGCTAGCCGGCGCACTTGCTCGCGCTATGGCGACTTCGGGGAATATGTCGGTAGCTGGACCATCCTCGCCGGCAGGGTTGTCGTCCCCAGTTGCAGCTCTTCCCTCCTCAGCAGCGGCGACCTCGTCGTGATTATGGACATGTCCATGCTCGGCTCCGTCGTGGGAGTGTTCTTCGTGGCCATGATCATGGCCGGCATGGCCAAGAACAACGAAGCCAACAAGATTGGACACGAGACCGCAGCATCCGACGATAAGAATGATTTGAGGATTGGTGATTTCCGGTGGATCAATGAATCGCGTAATGGACTCGAGAATAATCGAGATGCACAGAGCGATCAAGAATACGGCGTTGAAGAACCCTCCTAGGATTTCAGCTCGAACCCACTGTTCAGAGGGTTAGCAAGTCTTGTTTGTCTGTTTGAGAGGAAGAACGTACGCCGTAGGAAAACTTGTCGGTGCTTTGCTTCGTGGAGATTCGGACAGCCCAGAGACCGACAGCGAGGGAGATGATGTCGTTTAACATATGAAAGGCGTCGGCTGTCAAGGCGAGGGAGTGAACGACAAGACCAGCGATCAGTTCGATGAGGAAGAAGACGGCGTCGATAGCCAGCATGATGCTGATACGGGCGGACTTTGACAGCGCCATGATGACTAGGGTGCGATGCGAACGTCGGATGAATGATGCTGGTGAACGAGGGACTTTGATCCCCGTTGGAGAATGAGAATACCACCCAGATCACTGCCCAAGGATGCTAGAAGATGCTAAGTTGCACATGCGGCAGAGACCATTTGCGTAGTACCAAAAGTGCCAAAGCTGGCGTTGAAGAGAGTTGAGCGGACGGCGTTGTGATGGATAGCGCGCAATCACTGAGGTAAGCAGTGGCAATCTAAAGCCAGGTTGAATGCGCCCATGGAGCGTTTCCACATTCCGTCACGCTAGCAATGGGCGTTGCAAAGGCGATGCTGGCGAACGACTGATCTTATCAACCTTCAGTGCGACAAACAGATACTGTACCTCACGGCTGAAGGTCAAGCTTTACACAGGGAGTCGCCGCCCCTCCATCGGGGTCCTGGGAAGGGGCCTGGGGCTCGGATGCAGAACGCGCAGGTGCGGCCTTTCGGAGGTGGCATCAGCGCCATGCTCCCCAAATACTCCCGAAATACGTCAGGGCTTCTGCTCATTGGGCTGAGCACGTAGGCTGAGTGGAGCACTTTCTACATTCGCCATACCTCCCTTACAGTTTTCACTGCAGGGGCCCGAGATCATCGGACAGCCGGACACCAGACTCCCATAGCAAGGTGAAGTTGTGAATGATCAAATTGTCCCTATGACGACAAATATCACCGCCAAAGGATTGAGTCAACCGTTCAAGCCGCTGCCACGGTATCTCGAGCCTATCCATGGTTTCCGCGCGAGTGCTTTGCATTTCCAGCTTGACTTGGGGGGCCAAGTGCAGTGGCCTTCCTGTTAAACTTCCTCCAAAATACAGCTCGACCTTGACTCTACTACGTATCTGTGCCGGCAAAAATCGCATGTTCCCATTTCTACAGCTCTGTTACAGTCCATATGTATTCGCAGGACCCCACCATCATTCCACAGCGTACACGTGCTCAAGCAGCCGTATGTAACTTGGAGTGCGGACAAGACCGATCTCGGCCAAGGAGAAGAAGCGCTGACAAGGCGACATTCTTGTACTTTTACTTCTGACTTGGTTCACTTTTTGGCCAGTGGTGTTATCGTGTCGAAAAACGTCAAAGGTTTGTGGTACACTGACTATCATCAAGGTTCCTATCGGAAGAACTACAAGCACGTTGAACCATACGTCACCTTCAAGCCCATTGTCTTTACACGATGTAGAGATGGATGCCTTTGAATACGACAATTGCCAAACATTTATACGGGGAAAGTCTCGAATGATGGAGCGTTTTGTAGTTTATACGGGAAACCTCCCGATGCATCATTCACTGCTTGAGCGACCTCGTACTTTCACATGGAGAGAGACTCTACAGCTTCCGGCATTGCACAAAGACCGAAGTTGAATCGCGTTGCAAGAACAAAAACACCGCCACATGGTAAGAAATGGAAATGATGGGTGATGAAAGAGCAGACAACCCAGAAGCATGCAGAATGGCTGAAGTGTTGGGGCAGCTCATACAAGTGTGCGTAAGTAGGTAGTCAGCGCCTAGGGCAAGGGATACCAGCTAGGGAGGGATGGAGCGGCGAAACATGAATTGACACACAGTGTACACCACAACTGTCTGCGATTCAGACACCTTTCATCCGCAGCGTGGGTGACCACAGGCCCCGGCAGCCAACACGCAAGGAGGAGTAAATAAATGCTTGTTGGATTTGCCATCCGTCTATAAGAATGGCAGGACTCGCTACATTACTGAATGGCCGAGGATTGTGAGTGGTTGCCCTGTCAACATGGCCCCGCCGACGGCCGAGCTATGACCAAGCACGCGCTGTGGAGTAAACAAGGTTCAATTTATTTCCGCCAAAGTCCCCTCGTCAACACACGCATCCTGGCACCCAGCATTTCTCAATCAACACGGTAAGAACCATTGTCGCCAAACATCGCCTCCTGTGGTCGACAGCAGCAACCACACGATGGAGGTCTCAAGCCCGCCGAAGCGAATCACCCGCGCCAGGGCAGCTGCCAAAGCCGGCAGCGCCTCGACGTCGACGTCGACGGCGCCCGCGAGAGCCCCCAAGGCCGCCGCCGCGCCCCCCAAGCCCACCACAACACGCACCGCGGCCTCGATGAAGAGGAAGACGCGATCCGACGAGGAAGAAGATGAGGAATCCCGCCAGCCCACCGAGGCATCGAGTTCAGAGACGATGAACAAGCCAGCCAAAACGCGCGGCCGGCCCAGAAAGGTCGTCGACCCCGAGCCAGAGACCAAGCCTGCTGCAACGACACAGTCGGCATCACATACGGCTGCGCGGGCAACGCGCGGCAGGGCGAAGAAGACTGTCGAGGAGCCCCCTGCACCGGAGCCCCCGAAGACGACGCGAGCGCGCACAAGAAAGACTCACCCAGACGAAGACAAGACGCCAGCCGCGCCCGAGCCCGTCAAGAAGGCCACTCGCGGTCGTGCTGCTTCGAGTGCCGCAAAGTCTGCGGGCACTCTCTGCACCGAACCTACCACCAACCCCACCCCTGGCTTGAAGTCCAACATTTCCAGACCAGCGTCCAGGATTGGCACTACTAAGAAATCGGTAACTTTCCAGGAGCCGGAGAAGGAGAATATGGTTCCCCCTCCAGCTAACAAAGCGAAGTCAAAGACGGACACGGATTCGGCGACTGGCATGCGAGCGAAGCCGGTGCGCAAGACGGTCGCCGCCGGTAGAGCGACACGAGCCAGTGCCAGAACTGCAACCACTGCAAGTCAGAAGGAGAAGCCCACGCCGCTCAGCCCTAAGAAGGATGGTCAAAACCGCCCGCTCTCGAGAGCTAGCAACTCCGATGATGAACTTGCCACCTACGACAAGACGCCTCTCAAGCCACTGATGAAGAGCCCGGTGAAGCCGCCCTACAACAGAAAGTTGGACATCGGACCACCGGTATCTATGGGAAATGAGGAGGCGCGTGAACAGGCACAGGAAGACGACGAGTTGGCTGGCACGTCCGTATTTGCGAGCCCTGCTCGACGACTTCCATCCACACCATTCAAAGAGACGATGAAGTCGCCGGCAAAGAGAGTGGAGGGAGTTCCGACCTTGCTATTCTCCCAAAAGAACGAACCCGAGACTGTTCAGTCTCCTCTCAAGGCTCCCATTTTGCAGTCACCCGCCAAGCGCCCCCAAGCCCCCATCATGGCCTTCCAAGCACCATCTACAGAGCACTCAAACCAGCCTCGTTCGCCGGTAAAAATGTCCCTATTGCAGTCGCCTGCAAAGAGACCCATGTCCCCTTTCAAGTTCACAGATGCTTTTGCACGGCCTGTGGACAATCATCCATCATCGCCAACTGCCCCATCTATGTCCGTTGCCGATGAGCAGATCGCGCTAGTTGCCGAAGAGCAGCACGAGGATGTGGAACAAAATATTGAGGTCCTTGTAGAGACGGCAGACGACGAGGATGTTGAGATGTCCCAGGGTGATGAGGAGGACTTTCCCCAATCATTCGATCAACTCGAGTTCCCTGGCCGTCTCTCCGCTGTGCTGCCACGACATGCAGATCCATCTTTGCAAGACAAGCCTTCACCTTTGAAAGCCCTGTCTGCCGCTCAGCTAGAACCAATTGCCATCACTTCCGAAGAAATAACAGTGACGCAAACCACCGAGTCCGTTGAGGCTGTGCAGCAGGATCCTATGGAACTTGATGAAGTTGAGGCTAATGAAGCTGACCGCCCTACGAGCCCCTCTGCAGAGACTCCTCCTCGCGCTGCAATCCGTCCGTTCCATTCCAACTTTGGTCTGGTGCAAGAGGAATCCTTGCCCCAAGGCAGCCCTCCTTCGGCAGACGAGGTTGCTCCAAACGGCCAAGCCGTCTCCAGCGAAGAAAGCGACCTCACTGTGAGCTTTCCCGCCGTTCCAGCTACGCCAACCCCTGGTGCTTCAAAGACCCCCCGAAGTGGTCTGCCTTCCAGCGCTATCAAGAATGCCGGTCGTGCAATCAGGTCGGTGTCACGGGGCTCAAAGCTCGGCTTTACACCTCTGGCCAAGCAACGCAATGAATGGAGATTGGGTAGCCCCTTGAAGACCGATAACACGGTGACATCTACTGATGGCGAGGAATATTCTCTACTCGAGGACTTGCCTGCCGGGGCCGCCCAGTCTCCGGCCAAGGGAACTTTCTTCGACGACGAAATGAGAGTCCGCGCAGAAATGGAAGCCGGTGCTGGGAGCGATGCCGAAGCGGAGATGATGGCTGCAATTGAAGCAGACCTTGCCGCAAGTTTTGAAGACCCCGTCTTCGATGACATTTCCGTCACAAATGAAGATGTGGAATTGGCCGCGGAGGCGAACGAGATGTCTCTTCTCGAGCCTGAGCTGATGGAAACCCCAGTTCATGACGATTCCATCTCCGAAGCCAGCCAAGAATACGGGGATGAGAATGCTGTTCCCATCGATCCGGCTCTACTCGGTGCCCATGCTCCGCAATCGACAGGCCTCGCGCCTCCCGTTACACCCATGCGCCCCTCAACGGTGCGAACCTTCAACACGACCACCAAGGTTCCCTTGAAGCCTGCTGATGACTCCACCCCAAGGAGCGCAAAAAAACGCAGTGCAAGTGCCTCCCGACTCCCTCCTCAACGACCGGCTGGTCCCACTAGGAATGCGACCGTCATTTCTTACTCCCCTACCAAAGAATCGTCTAGCGAGGATATGCTGGAGCAGGATGAGCAGTATGATCACCCGCCAGTCACACCAACAAAGTCTGATATGTGGTCGTCAATGGGAACACCAGCCCGCACTCCTAGACAGGACCTAAACCCGGCCTTGCTTCGTGGTGCCGTTGTGTTTGTTGATGTGCACACTAGTGAGGGGGCAGATGCCAGCACTCTCTTTGTCGAGCTGCTCACACAAATGGGCGCGCGCTGTGTCAAGAGCTGGCCATGGAATCCCAGCGGCCCCACCGATGGAGATATTTCTACGACAAAGATTGGAATCACGCACGTGGTGTACAAGGATGGCGGTAAGCGGACTATGGAAAAGGTTAGGGAAAGTGGAGGCGTCGTCCAGTGCGTCGGAGTCTCTTGGGTCTTGGAGTAAGTTCACCCATAGTTCTGATCGGCGAGCCGAAGGGGAAACTAATACATGAACAGCTGTGAACGTGAGAACGAGTGGCTTGATGAGGCTCCTTATTACATCGACACCTCCCTCGTGCCCCGTGGTGGTGCACGCCGGCGCAAGAGTATGGAGCCCAAAGCTCTTGCCAATCTCAATGGCACGCTGGTCACGCCTGTCAAGCAAACATCTACATCTGCGCGCGAATGCCAGACAGTCCCTAACAACCACATGAACCGACGAGATAGCACGGCATGGATGCGGTCTCCGTCGAACCCGGACGAAAACGAGGACGACGACATGGAGTTCACCGGGGACGATGAGTGGGATGGGAGCATGCTTACACCGGTTCCCAAGACTCCAGCCCCCGAGGCCATCCACCGCTATGTCACCGAGATGGAGGTCACTCCTGAGACGCCGGGCGCTGAATGGTCGACGGAGTACTCGCCTGAGAAGGAGCAGATGCTTACACGCACCGCACCGCCCAAGCAAAGTGCATTCGCGGAGCTTGGCCAGGGCCTCCTGAGCCAGCACAAGGATCAAAGTGTCATGATGCGGCTGATGGCTGCTCGTCGTAAGAGCATGCAATTTGCTCCCAAGATCGCAAGTCCATTGAGCAAAGCATGGAATTAGACGTGTCTGTTTGGAAACACGTGCATTGTGTTGTATGGTCTGCGGGGTTCAAGGGATTTTGCAGTGACGGTATTAGATGTGCTTTGAAGAACAGTACGGCCGCACATGGCTGGCAAGCTTAGATGGTCGGGTTCACCACATTCACACTTTGTTAGATTGTGCTGCCTCATTGGCATCGGCAGTAGGGTTGGTGGCTGGATTGGACATTTGTCACTGCCGCTCATTGTGGAGGGCATTGCGAGGTGACAGGCGTTTTATGGTATGGAAGGGCTGCAGAAATACGGCGTTTTAATCAGTTTCACTGTATGGAATATTCAAGGAGCTTGAATGGCTCCGTTGTCCATGACGTTATGGTATCCCCCGTCCTTGAGCACGAGATGCCTCTGATGCCGTGAACCTTTTATGGAATGGATTTCCCGGGAAGCTCGAACGCGAGCTGGACTACATGGGGGCGTGCCGAATGCCATATCAATAGAGTTTGTTGGACTGGAGCTTAGGGAATGCCGGGGCTCAGGTAGAGTTGTACGGTTTGCAGCCACAGTTCGTACGGCGTATTTGGATGACGATGTGGCACAAGCTCACAGTATCGAAGCCAGCTGCCGGCCTCGGAAACACGGTAGCAATAACCCCTCCACCCTGCTACTCTCTATATCTGCCGTACAAGTCGCATCTCACCTCTCTGCTCTAAACTCAGACATGAGTACCATGAGGATCTGCCAGTTGACTTGTCATCTTGTCGCCATCTTCATAGCCATTGAGTTCACTCCTCATCTTACAGTTTTCTCCGACCATGGACGACAGAGTTTCCAGTTTATATAGGCGATACAGCCTGCGCCATAGACGCCGCAAACCCTTCCTTTTAAACCTGTCAGCACCAACACCATCCACCCTGCCCTCACAACCGCCGGCTCCGCCCAGATGGCCAGCACGGGCTCTGACCTTTCCGCAGTTCGCGGTACTGCCGGCTGAGGTCCGCCAGCTGGTCTGGGAGTTTTACCTGGTCGCATCGCCACGTATCCATGTGGTCCACGAGACAGGTCCGCCCCCGCCGAGTAAGATACCCGGGCGCGATGAGGTGCTGCCGTATACTGTCACCACCCTCGACGCCGCCACTCACACGCGCACCCCCAACCTGCGGAGCGCCGACGTGAACTACGAGTGCTGGGAAGTGGCCCGCCGGCTGGGGCTCTACGGCGACGGCCCTTACAGCGGGCTCCTGGGTAGGTCTGCCGCCGTCTGGCTGTCGCGGGATCTGCAGAAGTCGGCATCAGGGCTCAGGCGCGGGCCGGACCCGAGAGGCAGAACGACCACGGCTATAGCAGCGAGAGCGGCAGCAGCGCGAGCTGCCAAGGAGCCCTTCCGGCCTGTACACGTAGATTGGGCAAACGATCTACTCTTCATCTGCAGCCCGTCCAATGAGCAGGCCTTCCGGAACCTGGCCGAGACGTCCTGGGCCTCGCGGGTTGAGCAGCTGGCGGTTCTGGTGCCGCGTCGGTGTGAGAGCAACATTCCGTTCGGACCGAGTTACCTCTTGTCGCGCATCCTGAAGCCCATGTTGTCTCTCAAAGAAATCTACGTGGTAATGATTCCGATTGCGCGACCGGCACCGGAACCGACAGGCCCTGGGAACAGTGAGTGACCTGCTCCCTTTTTTTTTTTTTCTCCCTCCCCCCTTTTCTTTTTTCCCACCCCCACTCTCTTCTCTCTCATCTCTGTGGGCTTATTCTGGAAGGGTGGGTCTCGAATGTAGAGAGATCAACCCTTCCGGGACGCCGTTTGAGAACTCGAGGAACACGGTGGTTTAGGAGCGACTAACTCGGACTTATCGTAGGCTGGGGAAGGAACCGGTTCGGATTTGTCAATTACGCGGATTACATCACGGAGATTGGTATCACGACCAAGGAGATGAGCAAAGAGCGACATATGACATATCAACGCACAGCGCTTAGTCTGTTTCAGGCGCTGGACAAGTATCTAGCGATGCCAGGGGTCAAATTGAGTAAGGTAGTTGATGTAGATTGCAGCTTGTTCACGGAAAGCGAGTACATGAGGCGTTCGAGGTGGCTTGGGATCAAACGGGCGAAAGCATAACTTCTTGCCTGGTCAGTGACATGGTGGGCTCGTGTATTGCAAAGTATTGATGCCTATGGAAACATACAGGTATTGATTAACGAGGGTTTGATCTATTAACTATGCTAGCAATGCGAATGATCCAAGTCACAAAGCAGCCCGCTATTGGCCTCAATTCGACCTATGTACGCCCTATGCCATGTTTTCCTCGCCCTTCATGAGTCTCGTTGCACGGTCATAAAACCCATCTTCTTAAATTGCGAGCACCAACAATGTCAGCCCTGCCACGCACGTCATCAAGCCCATAGGGCCCTGTTTAGTGAGGGACACTGAAGCGCTGTCTGCAGTTTCAAGAGTCAACAATGGCTGGGGCTCAAACGAGCTGACAGCTGTGCTGTTGATGGTACCGTCCCAGCAGTGCTGGGTGAAGCAGTCCTGGCATACAGACGGCACATCAGCTCCGGACTTGGCCCAGGTGCGCGACATGATGGCGCAACCGACGCAGGTTCTCCAGTTGGCGCCGTCGGAGAGCGTCCCATTGCCCATGGTGGCGACGTTGTATCCATTCTGGATGATCTCGTTTCGTTGGGTATCGGCGTAGCTGGGGTCGTAGGTGGATACATTGCTCCAGGCTGTGTAGGGCGTGTTGGCAATATAGATTATGAGAGGCGGGATGTGAGTGCTCGATGTAAAGTTATTCACGTCACAGCCGAAGAAGGTCGGCTTTTGGTTCAGGCCTAGGTTGATGAAAGTCTCGGCGTCCGGCACGGCGGGGAATTGTGTGCCGTTTGAAATGGGCTCCAAGCTGCGCTCATACGAGGCTCGCAGTGCTGTCCCGTTCGGCCAGTAGTAGGTCGAGTCGGCCGAAGAGTCGACAGCAAATATAACATCTACTGCACGCTCGGGCTGGATCAGAGGGTGGAGGGGGATGTTCTGCAGATCTTCACCTCCATCCACCAGTGTCATTCTCCTCTCGTCGACGTTGGCGTTGTCACCCGTGGGGTTGTAACCATAAAATGGGTTTGGCCAGTCGGCGATATCATCATCATCGGAACCAAGATCTTCCAAGATGCCATCTAGCGTGCTGACCAAGAAGCTCGGAATGCCGGATGACGACAGGTTTTGCAGGATAAACTGATTGAACAGGGAGCTGCTGGTGCCCATGACAAACCCGTATTGATCGAACCCATTGACGCAGCTGCCGCTCTCTGACACGCTGCCGTTGGTGAAGTTGGACCCAACGTACTGGATCGGCGCAAATCCGAAGAGGGTAGGGTCAAACGAACCGACTTCCCACGGGTTCATCTCGTACACGGTCGAGTTTAGGGAGACTATCTGCGTTCCAGGCCGACGACCGTCGGCGACAAGAATAGGCATGGGCTGATTGGCGTCCTGAAAGTCTTGGGTCTCGGCAATCGACGAGAAGGTATAGGCTGGGCCACCATCCGTCGCATTGATCAATTGGTAGGACAGCGCTCTGCCCCAATAATCCGTGATGGAAGTATCGTAGCCCGCGTCTCGCTTAGCGGAAACTGCATCAGCAACGTCGTTCCAGTACTCGGCCGTGTTGACGATGGAGATGCCGCTCTCCTCGGGCCCCGAGAAGATGGAGCTATCGAAGGCCCAGACGGACGAGCCTGGGCTGCCATCGCGGAGGGCTGTGACGGTTGAGAAGTTATTGGCGTAGATGGAGCCCACCAACCAGCCGCCACCGGAAAGCCCGGCCAGGTACGTGCTTGATTGCAACAATCCTCCAATACCGTTTGCCTCCGAGGACCCGTTGACGCGACTGTCGGCGGCCGCGATGAATCCAGCGCCATTCATCAACGCACGATATCCACCTCCGGAGACGGCAATGGCGATATTAGGAATCGCAGTCAGATTGTCCTGGTTCGAGGAAATGTACGACTCCGCATCAAAGCCGGTGATGTTGGATGCACTCAAGAAGGCTGTCAAGGGCGAAAGCACATTCTGCCTTCGCGTGCGGAGCCAGTCCGACTCGGTTGTCGAGAGGTTCCCGGCATTCCGAATCGACGGGCGCGTCGTCGGGCAGTCGACGGTTGCTGGTGCGTAGCCTCCCGACGGCGAGTTTGGAAATGCCCTGCGTGCCAGGTACCTGGGATCAGCTAGCGCCAGATCGAGGGCCGACGGGTGTCTTGGAACCGCCAGCACGAGGGCGATTAGCGAAAGCAACGAGGAGGGGAGTGCGAGCTGCATGTTGGAGGAGATGCAGGATGAAAGCTCCCGCAAGTTGAGAGCAGGCCTCGAGGGGTGCTGCAGGTACGGAGGTGAAAAGAGGAATCGAGGAAATTAAACGCCCGGTCTACTTTTTTGTTTTTCGGCAGAACCCAAAATTACATCTGTTGCGTCACACCTAAAAGTCGAGCCAAGTCGGAGGCTCTATCACTACCCAAACTCGGGTCTCCCGGCGTACCGTCACCCTCGAGGGCTATTTATGTGGATAGTGTCCACGCAATCTTCAGCGGTAGCTTGGAAGCCGTCAACGACTAGCGGCCGGGACGGCAAACAGGAAGAGGGAGAATAGGGAAAGGCAGAAGGGAAAAGCCTTGCGGCACCGCCAGGTAAGATGTACAGCCCGTGAGATATACGAACAGGCACCGAGCGATCCGTCCGGTGCTGCGGCTTGGTCGCATGCTCAGCTCGCTCACTACACTGGAGCACATGCAAGAGATTGGCTGGGCAGCGAGCAATGATGACATGCAGTCCACCCGTAAATAAGCTTGTCAGCTTGACATACAGGGATGCAGGGCGCTGTGACTTTCCGTAACTTCCCTGTCCGGTGCCTGCAGTAGGCTCAGCACAACTCGCACTCCCGCTTGGGAGTCCTGGGCGTCGATCGTTCGCAACCCACAACCACTGGAACACTCCGCTGGCCGAACCAGCATCAGCGGCAGTGCTGCGCATCGGCTTGACGGGGTGCACCAACTCGCCGAGAATGGCAGTATCAAGAGACAGCCCCTCTGCAATGGTCTGAGCTCTCGGTTATCTCGGGAGCACCGCTCGGTCCTTTGCAACAGCGGCCAGACTCAAACTACATCGGGGCATGTTCCAGTTGGCGCGTCTCCACCGCGGGCCACCCACAGAATGGTTGCATGACGTCGGGCAAGAGTTCACCATCGTCGAAACTGCATCCTAGATTCACCAATACTACCGCACACATTGAAATCTATGTATAACGAACTCGATGCGTGGATACATACATATATCGTGCTTTCTGAGTATATATGGAAAGAGAAGGAAGAGACAGAAGGAGAAAAGCCGTGCTCACCCTCATTCATGGGTATCATCAAGTAAAAGTACATCTATATGAATGAGATGAGACGCATCACCATCTTCCACATGCATTTTGCATGATAATGACCTATGCAGTTCAGATCATCCACATGTTCTCCTTTGGACCTCCCGAGTGAATGCTTCGCTATGAGAAACTGTCGGAATTCGCGTAAGACGTGAGGCATGAAACGTTGTGAGCTGCTCTCGGCTCGGTTGGAGCGCAGCAGCTCCAGTTGGTCGTAAATCTCATTAAAGCCTGCCACTTCTCAAGTGGCAGGGGAAACGTATAATCTTTGCGGTGAGTTTTCGTCACCGAAACGTGCTGAAAGGACCCGCCACCTTTACATCCTTGACTCCATCTGGCATCATGCGAAGCCATTCGACCCAGCTGTCGGTGTCGAGGTTCTCGTCGGCCACTCTGATCGACAGTGTCAAGTGATGGCCGCCAGGGGCTTCTGGGTTGAAGCTTGGCGTCAGTGGCGGGTGAGCTTGCTGGGGGTATAACGTAATTGAAGGCAGCTTCGAATTGCCTGACATCTGCAGGTGCAGAGGTATAGGCATGTTCGACAGCTGGCCTTCGGATTGCTTCTCCTGAACAATTTTGGAGTATGCAGACAATACTTTTATGTGCATTTCCGCTGCGGACAGGGCATTCGGAAAGCGTTGAGCTACGCGTGCCCGCAACTGTTGAATTAGTGCTCTCGTAAAGGTGTTCCTGCCGAGAAAACGCAGATGTTCTTCAGATGCAGATGCGGCAATCAACTCCAACACTCCCTCCCGGCGAGTCATCTTTGAAGAAGCATGATAGACGGCGTCGAATATTACCAACGTATCCGAACGCGCCCCTTCTAGGAACTCCTGGATCCCGCTCCACCGGATGATCGAGGATCGCTCATGATCCAAGGGACTATCACGAAATCAGTGCGAGTTCATTGCAGGGGCAAGGATAGTGACCACAAGACGTACCTTTCCAAGACCATCTCGCCGTCGTCCAGGGAAGTGCACCCGTTGTAGTAGACGATCTTCAGCACATCTCTTGTGTCCCTATCTTCCGTGAAATCATTAATCTCGCGTGACAGCCACCTCTGTGAGTTTTTACAGACGCCCGACGACGACGGTGGAATCCGGATGGCCTTGCAAGAGAATGAGTATTCCTGAAACGCTGCCCGCAGGTCCTCTACCGCAGACAGGACCTCGACTCCGCCGTCGTCCTGCCAACAAATAAGGAGTGCCTCGACAGCGCTATATCGGCCAGTGTGGGGGCCAGAGAGGTGTCTTGCGGCCGCAGTGTCTAGTTCCGATTTCACGAAGTCAATGTTGGGCAACACTGGCAGAGGCGGCGGCGCCGCGGCTAGTGGAGGCATAGAGATTGGTTTCTCAAGGCGCGGCCCCACGGGCAACGGTGTCCGGATCCGGGATTCGCTCAACGGCGCTCGGCCGGGCGTAGTTTGCGCAGCCGGCGGGGTTGGTGTTGAGTCGATATCCATCTCTTGAGAGTCGTGGATATAAGCGTGCCTCAAGGAGCCGGGGGCAGGGCTGATCGGTCGCCCTGCCAAGGGTGCGAGCTCTTGCAAGGGACTATGAGCTGCCTGGTATTTCCTAATGGCATCTTCCCACGTCATGTTGTGATGATTTGGGTGGCAAGCGACGCGCCTTCTGCGGCAATCTGCACAGGCACCCAGCTTTCGGATGAGCTAGCAAATGCTCGTCAGCAGTCACTCACTGTGGTTGAGGTGGGATAGACATTACCGCAGCCTTCTCCCTCTGGGCGGCGGAGAGGGGGCCGGTGCGCCGGCGACTGGCGCGGCGGTTGCCCGAGATCTCAGCGCCATCTTTAACGGAAAAGATGGACTGGGAAGACTCGACGCTATAGGCGGTTGAGTTGCTGTCGCTGGTAGCATTCGATGTGGCCGTCACATCCGTGGCGACGGTGGACGTCGAGGACCCGGTGTCTTTCCTGTGGAGTTGTTAGTCTGGCGACGGAGCGTGCCGTTGCGGGAATCCGAGGAGGGCTGCAGCGCCGGCAGACAAGACGTACCTGATGGGCTGCGGCGAGTTGAGGCGGGCGGGAGAACGTAGCTCGGCGGACTGGACGCGGCCGATTTGATCTTGCTGATGCTGCTGGTCCAACTGATTAGCAGGCTGTTGTTGTTGCTGCTGTTGTTGTTGCTGCTGTTGTTGTTGTTGCTGCTGCTGCTGCTGCTGCTGCTGCTGGTGAGGCTGGGCGCGGGGATCATCCGACTTCAAGAGCTCTGCTAGACTGGGTGCAGGGTGCATTTTTCTTCCTGGTCTTTGCGCCTAGGTCAGGACCGCTACATCATAGAAGAGGCAATGGGGATCCCTCTATCTACGAGCGCGCCTTGGAAGGCGTGTGCAGTGAGCGAGCGAGCGCAGGATCTGCAACACAACACCCGGAGGCCACAGGGTGACCAGATTTTCAGCCGGAAGAAAAATCCCCTCAATTCATCAGAGTTGCCGGCCGAGCAGCTGCAAATGTAGCGCAGCGCGTTTGACACGGTGCCGTACGGTACCGCTGCCGTACCCGCGAGCGTCTAGTTAGTGCTGGGCCTGGGCGTCTACCTGTTACAGGGGAAGCCGAACCTCAGCGAGACCCAGTTCGTCGCCAGTTGCCAGCGTATCGGTAGCCGAGGAAAGTCCGGGGCAGAAATACAGGGAAGTGCCGTCGGTGCTGGTGCTCGTCGTTTCGTGTGTAAGGATCGCGATAACAATTATCTGCAGACCTGGGCGACTCTTCCCAAGGACCCTTGGGCTTATGAACAATACGACCGATCCAGGAAACCCATTCAGACCTGATGGCCTGGGATTTCGGCCAAGGCTACGGCGGCTCGCCACGTGGGCGTATCATCTATGCTGCTCACGTCCAGATGGACGGCCAGAGCTGTATTCAGACCCCTCTCCTGTCACCCTGAACAGCGCCAATCACCTGCTGCTCGGAGCAGAGGTGAGGTACCTAGGTCTGGCCCAGTCCGACTCTGCACCTCGCGCGACAGCCTCACAATAAATTCTTCCTCTCTGCCGCTTTCTTCCGTCCGCGCCCGCGTCCCTGCGACCTGCTGGCGACGGAGACTCCAGTCTGGCCCGTCTGGGCGAGGGAAGCCTGTTGCTTGCAAGGGGAAGGGGGTGAAGCCCTCGTCCATGTCCCGGGCGCGTTCCCGACAGATCTATCTATTCAGATTGGCCCTAGATGCAGTCTGCCGTCTCATCACACGACACGACGGCTTCCTTTGGACCAGGCTGATTCCTTTTTTTGTCATGCCGCAAAATGAATCCTGCCCACCCCAGCCCCCATCGCAGAGCGCTGCAACACCACGCACTGTTGAGTGGTTTTCCAGCTCGGTAAAGGTCGGAGCGACGCCAGTCCGGTGAAGCATCTCTGCAGCTTGCATGCCTCTAGTCTTTCGGTGGATAGGTGGAACCGCGGCTACTCCGCGTGCATTGCAACGTAGTGCAGAGCATTCCAAAAGCACTCACCTATCACTATCATGCTTTGATGGTTGTGGGGATTCGCTCCCTGAACAGTTCTATAATGCCATGCATGCGGAGGCACGCTCATGGGCCCGGGGTTCTATTCCTGTCATGGCTGGTCGGCCCGAGGTGAGGCTTCCAAGCCGCCTTCCTTCACCGAGACCTAATCTGGACAGGAATCATACTGCATTGCTATAACTCTTCAGCACGCAATTGCCGCAGCACTGGCTGCAACGAACCCCTGTTGTCCCCCAGTTGGCAGGCAGGATCGTCGACTAGGCCAGGGTGGGTGGAGTGGGAAAAGATCTCTCACAAACGCACCAGAATCGGCATCATTATCATGCTGTCAGTGGTCAAACTCGGCGTTGGGCTCTGACGGCCCTTTGCGCACAGTGTTTAGGCGCTTATGGGAAGATGTAGGCGAGATGCTGCCGTGCCAGGTAACTCGAGGCATACCACCCTGCATATCGACAGACACGCGGAGTTGACCTGGCCCAATCACCCCCTGAGCTTCCAGCGCGAACTCATTCGGGGTTTTGCAGGCTGTCTTCCGCCATCATCTGGGCTGAAGCGTGGTGCTGATTCGACGCGGATCAACCCACTCATGTTGACCAGCCGTCTATTGGAAGGTGTTTTTGGAGACGTGTGGTCGCTACACGAGGTGTGAAGCTCCCTACACCAAATAGAGAACCCAAGCACGTGTCAGCTCCTTGGCCTCGCGTGAACTATGCGCCCAATTTCAAGTGGCACTGTTCACATCAGGTCCTAAATTGCGTGGGAGGCTGAACAGTTCGACAAGATAAGCACAGCTGGCTCCTAGTAATTATTGATTGGTAGCTTTTACTCGAAATCATTTTCTTATAATTTCGGTGTTTCCTTTTCTCCCAAGCCCCCAACAAATCTTATTCTCATGCTTTGAGGCCGAATTCTGGGGGCTACCAATCTAGGTGGGCAGTGTTTGGCTGGTTTGTTGAGAGTACTATTCAGACCTGTGCGTTTACATTACCAGCACAAGGGGGAATGGTACTAATAGTATCCACGGTGAGAGTACCAACACTGCTTTCAACATCCGTGACACCGTTGAGAAGACCACAGTGAACCCCGTCGATTTCAGGGACGCGCTGCCCTGGCGAGCTGAATTCATTCGTGTTCGCTTTCAAAGCAGCCTTCCCCTGCATAACCATCAGTTCACTCATGCAACCGAAGCTGCCAACTAGCCTTCCCTATCCAGCGTTCCCGTAAATTTGAGCTACGCCACCAATTGATGCTCGGGCTCTCTCTCATCATTCGTAGCTTATTCAAGTTGTTGATTAGTTGCCGTCCGTCATGGAGGCTGATTAAGGCTTTGAGGCGCAAGTTTTATAGGAATTAAAAACAAGTAGACGCTGTCTAGAACACATCAATCAGATTAGTGTAAATGTCGATCCAGTGGGTATCCAAGTGACTCGTATAGAACTGGACGTTTAGCACAGAACTATTTAGCGGCATGGCTGGATGTTATTAGAGTGGAAGTAAAAGAAAGCTCAAAGTTTTTTGTAACAGATCAAGGCCGATTTCCCCATCCCTCCTGCGTGGAGAGAAACGGGTCTGTTTGATTAAATATTTTAGCTGCGGTGGGACACGCTGCCATGCACTACCAATTAATCAGTTCTTTGGGGAAACCTTAACTTATATGTCGTCAATCGGTCCGACGAAAGTTCATCAGTCCTCAGTCGTACTCCGATCCGGCGAAAATTTCCGCGCCTGCCATCATCTGGTGGAATATTTCAGGCGGAAGAAAATCTGCCGACACATCGCAATTTTTACCATGGTGCTTATTGCCAATTATTATAATCATAATGTATTCTTTATCTACGGTACAAAATTACGTCCTCAGTATGCTCGCATACTCCACAAAGTATAGCACTATCGGGTTTGATTAGTATATAGTGTGAGACATAGTCTCAGCTTACAGCTAGTGGCTCGCTCACAATTGATGACTATGAATACAATGTAATTAACAGCTTGACAACCTTTTAAGGATCATTGTTGCAGACTTCCGTGCTCACGACCATAATTTCAAATGCCATTAGTTATGATATTTTGCGCACGTCCTCCCACGTTCCATCATCGAGCATAGCTGGGTTTTTTCGCAGAGACTAATGGGCCGGGCATTTCATGACACTGTTTCTGCCCCGGGATATAGCACTATGAGCCACACATGAACCTTGAAGAGTATTATAATAATAATTACAAGGTCAAAATATAGGGACCTTGTGTTGTTCGAGCATGCGGTCTAGTTTCGCTTGCTCGTTCTGGCAAAGGAATTTGAGTGACAGCTTCAACCTTTATAACTGAAAACCATTTCAAGCTATTCTTCGGTGCTTAGAGCGACAACAGGCGTTGAATGTTGTACTCAGACAGACTTTCCAACACATACTTGTTTCAATTATTTAACACATGAAATTACCGACTGGCCGCGAATCAAGTGCGCGACCGTACGAGAGCATTCGGCAGTAATTGTATACAGAAATCGATGACATCATGCAAGGCTGGACTGGGGTCCTCCGTCCGAGTGCGAGGTGCTATTTAGTGCTAGCGTTCATAGGCAGCTGTGCCCCTATGGTTCGCAATGCTGGCGCCAGAGCTTCGATCGCTACATACATTGTATCAACCACTAATATCCGTCATCATCGTTGCCATTAAACTCAACGTATAAATGTGATTATTTCGCATGTTGCACCACAACGACTCAAACTGGACGTTGGAGATATTGCATTCAAGAAGAAAGACGAGAAAGAGAAGAAACATCGGACCATAATTGAAACTAGAGCCTCCAACTGCCGAGTTTCATATCCACTGAGGGGCGATTTAGAGCAGAGGCATCGAAGCACCCAAACGTAGACTAAAGGAGTCCTCCAAGAGCTCCAAGCTCAACTTTAGGGTATCGCGAGACGTGTAAATCCTTCAATATGGCTGGTACCATCCATGTCCTCGATGATTACTATCTGGCGATTACGATTCTTATCACAATTGCCTACCAAATTTTCCTTCAGGATTCGGAAGAGCGAGGCGATGACCTGGCGAGCATGGTGCTGGCCACTGCAATGTAAGTGTGATGATTGTCAACACGACAAAGTTTGTGCCACCGGCAAAGTCTGAGGCTACATCAGCTAAAGGGGTTCGCAGGTGAAATCGCCACACAGAACATTACCGACCTGTTAGCTTGTCAAACTTGAAAGTAAAAGCTATCGAGAAGAATACGGGCAAAGACGACCGTTTCGATGACAAGCGCAACAAGTTCTTCCCTTTTCTGGGATTATGGCTCTTTCGGATGGTCTGGGTCTGGACTGTCTCGTTGCCCGTGATGGTCCTGATCTCGCCCAATGTCCAACGCTATCCTCAAGCGTCATTCGGCACCGGGCGGGATATCACGGCCATAGTCCTCTTCGCCGTCGAATTTATCAAGAAGAGCGTAAGCGATGTACAAAGGTCTATTTTTCGGCAACGGAATGACGAGTCCGCCATCTTCAATAAGGGGTTCTTCTCCTGGAGTCGGCATCCCAACTACTTCGGAGAGATCATTCAATTCGGTAGGTCAATTTTGGTAAATCTACAAAACTAGCAAACTGACTCCCATAGCTATTTACGTGATAACCGTGTCCGCTGCCGCCAATGGGTACGTCCAATGGCAGGTGTACAAAGCACTCTATGCCATGACACTCGGCCCCTTCTTCTTGGCCATCTTGCTGATGTTCGTGTCTGGTCTTCCGCTTTCCGAGCGACCCGGCGCGAAGAAAAGGTCCGACAAGGGTATGAACTGGTATAATTATTAAAGATATCTCGGCAGAACAAGCGTGCTCCTTCAACTTCCTCCACAGCTCTATGAGCGACTGCCACTTGTCATCTAGAGGACAAACCTTCTGGAGTTACCCTTGTACGTCTTCGACCCAACCAAGCATTCTGACAGCGCACCGGGTCAACACTCCACAGAGGAAGAAAACAGACAAACGGCAGGATCTAGTATGAGACAGAGCGGAGAGCGGTTGACTAGCAATCAGTAGTAGAGCCGAGCTGTTGAACTGCCCTGTTTTTTTTAAGTCACGATACCTTGTTGAGTTGCGATTTCATAGTTCAAATAATTTGAGCGGTGTAAGACAATTCTCTTGTAATGGCATATTGGTGGGGGGGGGGGGGGGGGGGGGGGGGGGGGGGGGGGGGGGGGGGGGGGGGGGGGGGGGGGGGGGGGGGGGGGG